>JAVJIF010012472.1:0-127500 GCA_038442645.1 Agave tequilana
TTTTTTACAACATCATCACAATCATTTTTGCTTTTCAAAACATCAATCTCTTTTAGGGTAAGGTCTAGTTGAGATCTAGTGAGTCACGTTCACTAGTAATCTCTTCCTTCTCTTGCAAAACCAATTCAAAAGTTGAGCACAAATCCTTCATTTCTTCTTAATTCAAAATGTTTCTTTTTCAAAAGGTCATGTTTTTCCACAAAATTTTCAAGCTTAGAGGCAAGTTCTACATTTAAATTTGAACTTCAAAACACCCATAGCAATATGAACTAGAGCTATCATCTAGTTGAGAATCCGATTGTACCTCAAGGGAGTTCTTCCCTTGGACCATGAGGCAATGCTCGTCGGACATGTCTCTCTTAGATCTTCTCAACTTGTTGATAATCCTTGGTAGCTCAGGAGAAGTCAATATGCTCTAAACTGCAAAAGCCGAATCATAATGATCAAACACATGTAAAAGATCTTTATTAAGAGATGCTCTAAGTGTCTTAAGGGCGAATGCATTAGCCTTTCTATGCTTGCTAGCATTTGGGTAGGATTCTTGAGTAGTGGCTTGATAAACTAGATGTCTAGGCTTTTTAAATGACTATTTATCTTGGCCTTCCAAATATCATGTCTAGAAAAATCAAACATAGGAGGGCTATCATGAGTGCAACTATATGTGTGCAAATGAAAATGCAAATGAAGATTAGCAAACCAAGATCTCACTCCTAGGTGGTTAAACCTAAATATCAGGAGCGTAGGCTCTGATACCAATTGAAATCACCTAGAGGGGGTGAATAGGTTAAAATGCTAATCTATTGAACTTAATGCGGAATTTAAAAAAACTAATTGCAATTACACTAATGAGTGATGCACACAACCAAGCCAAGCATATAGTATGAATGATCAATGTGATATGATGCAAGGCACAAAAGTAAAGAGAGAGAGAGAGAGATAGAGTAAGAGTCAAGGGATCAAGCGCAAACAACAAGATATGTTTCGAGGTTCGAGCACCAGCTCTACATCCCCGCCTTCACCCAGAAGGATTTCAAGTCCACTAGCTTGTCCAGAAAGACTCCCACAAAGGGAACCTCCACCGAGGATTTGGGGCAATAACAATTACAAGGAGTACCCAACTTCTCTCTTTACAACCACGACCTCCTTCTTAAGGCAAAGCACCAAGCCAACAAACAATCACCTCACAACTTGAGGGATTAGCACAAAGCTTACACAAGGATCACCTCACCACTTGAGGGATGCAACCCAAATGCACAACCTCCTCAACACAATGAGGGAAAGGCACAAAGCCAGCAAAGATTGGTTTACAACTTGGTGGTCTAACAAACAACCACAAACAATTTCTTTCCCACACAAAGATCCTATAGAATGAGATAGTAGATGTAGCTCAAGTGTGGAGAAAACCAAAGGAATGGAAATCAAAAACTCAAAGAAAATCTTTGGGAAAAACTAGAAACCAAGATGAAGAAGTTGAATCAAAATCTTTTCCCAAAAACCCTTTCTTGATTTTCCAAACCTAGCAAAAACACCAAATGGATTGTTCAATTAAAGCCCAAAAACTTCTTTTGATTGCTGTGAAAACACTAAAGAAAGCTCAGAAAATTCGTCCAAAAACTCTTAGAGAAAACAGGCCATTAATGGGGTATTTATAGCCCCCAGAAAAATATAGCCGTTGGCAGCAAATTCTGCCAGAAATGAACTATCGGTCGACCGGCCAGTCGACCGGCCAACGGTCACATTTGACCGTTGGCAGCTACCGGTCGACCGGGCCGGTCGACCGCCCAGATACAGAGAGCAGACTTCTCTATTTCGGTCGACCGCCCAGATACAGAGAGCAAAGCTCTCTGGTCCCGTCGACCGGTCGTCGACCGGCCCACTGTGCTGCCAGACGTGCACAGCTCTGTGCACGTCGGTCGACCGGCCCTTGGTTCGGTCGATCGAGCGGTCGACCGACCTGGCCTGTCAGCCAGTTCTGGGTCAGAAACTGGGTCAGAAAAACAGTTAAAATATTTCTAAAATTCTTGTAAATCTTGTAAAAATCCCCAAAAATAGTTTTAACATTTTGCATTGATATATAAACATGTGATAAAAATTCCAACTCAAATATCATGCAATTTGAACTATTTTTGTGTCTTATCATTTTTACCAAAAACCAAAAACTGTATTTTACCAAACATGTATTTTTCAATAGGAAATCTGATTTTTTCTAAAACTCATTGAAATACAAAAACATGATATTTAAATACTATGAAGCATGTTGCATATGGATACAATCCAATATACAAGAAACATATATATATCCATGTTTTTGACTTTAATTCCAAAAATATGTTTTGTTAAAATACCAAAACATAAAACACATGAAATAGACTATCAAGCTAAGTTTATTTAAATAGTTGAAGCATACATGTATATAGAACAAGTCTAATATACATTAAACCATGTAAACTTATTTTGATATAATATCTATTCATGTAAACCAAGATCGGTTAAACCAAAAACCGAAAACCAAAACATGAAACGTGTGTGTGTGAACTTGAGCATATCATATTATTCTAATCTTTACAATTTGGATCTAAACACAAAACTAAACTATGGTACCGATGTCTTCTTGTAGAGCGCCGTCTCCAAGCCGACTCGATCCAGAACTTCGTGATCCACTGAGCTTGACTCCAAATAAACACTCCAAGCTCCCCTTAACTCATGCATAAACAAATAAACATAAATATGTAATGATTATGAAACATAAAACATGCATAGATATGCATAAAACAATAAAAGGCTCTAGATACCAATGAAATTTCAAAAACAAATAAACATGGACTAGAGAAAGAGAGAGATTTTATTGATTCAACAATCAATACAAGTTTTCAGAGGGATACAATTCATGGGACTCTATTGTTGGCCCGAAAGCCCATCACTCTAGTTTTGATGATGATCAACTCATGTAGTTATGTTTACTAATGATCTTGTGTTCATTTAGTCGCAGATTCATGATCAAGATCTTAGTAGGTGCATAGCTTCAACAAAAGTTTTGAAGTCAAGTTTTGGAGCTAGCACGGTGTTTGGACCAAGTCAAGAAGGCTTCAAGTGAAGACTTCAAAAAGATGAAGACTTGTGTCTAGGTTTGTTTTTATAAGATTTGTTTTTAGAATAAAATGTAAAGGATAGAATAGTGGTGGATTGCTGAAGTACATATACACACACACTCTTGATAGCTTTGTTTTTACAAAAGATTTTCTATTTTAGAAAATACATGTTTGATTTTTGGTATTCTAGTTTATATGTTTTAACCAAAACCATATTTAGAGCTTAATGTCAAAAAAATAGATATTTCACCATGTTTGTGTAGTGGATCATATCCATACACACTATGCTTTAAATGAGTTTAAATATCTTGTTTTTGTATTTGGTGAAGTTTTGAAAAAATCATTTTTGAAAAATACAGTTTTTGTTTTGAGCCAATTTTTTCAAGTTACAAAAATAGTCCAAATTATTTGTAACATGCCTTGATTTTATGCAAGCATGTTTGTTTATCAAAGTATATTGGTAAAACTATTTTTTTAGATTTTCTGTGAATTTATGGGATTTTATTTCAACCAAAAAGACCAAGTTTTTAATCCTTAACAGTTCTGTCCTAGCTTCAGCCGGTCGACCGAAGCCTGAAGGCGGTCGACCGAGCGGTCGACCGACGTGCACAGACGTGCACGTCAGTTCTGGCAGGAGGGCCGGTCGACCGACCCGGACGACCGTCCAAAGAGCTCTGCTCTCTGGAAAGGCCCCGGTCGACTGGGCGGTCGACCGGACAGAGAGACTTGCTCTCTGTATCCTGGCCTCGGTCGACCGACCGGTCGACCGATGGCTCAACGGTCGGATTTTCGACCGTTGGCGGTCGACCGGCCGGTCGACCGACAGGTCTGTTAGACCCCAACGGCTAGTTTTCTAGCCCTATAAATTTGGGGATTTGGGCATTGTTTTCTACAAGATTTTTTAGTGGATTTTGAGCCAGTTTTTCCTATTTCATTAAGAGAGTTTTCTCCACTTAATTGAGAGCTAATACTTCCAATCAAAAGGGGAGTTTATCCAGAGTGTTTTGCAAAGTGATTTTTCTTGAGTTTTCCTCCACCATTTCCATCCTAGTTTTCTCACACAAACACTTGAGCTATCCATTGATTATTCATTCTATAGGAGTGTTGTAGTGATATTGTTTTTAGGTGATCAAAGTGTTGTGATCACCAAAGACTTCATTTGTACTTTGAGGAGGCGGACAAGTGTGTTCGCGGTTGTTTCGGGTTCTAGTGAGAACTCTGTGTTTGAGGTGCGGCCTCGGCGAGCCGGTGGGCTTGCGGTGTGTACGGGCTAGAGAGTCCAAGGAGTTCAAGTGTGAACTCAGCTTGTAGGTGTTGCGGCACCGAGTGATCCGGATCGGTTTATAGTGAAAATCCTTCGTGTGTCGAAGGCGGGGATGTAGAGCAAGTGTGCTCGAACCTCGAAACAAATCCTTTGTGTTTGCGATTGCTCTTACTCTCTCTCCCTTATTGTTTTATATCTTGCATGCCTCTATTGCTTTCATATTTATATGCTTGATATACTTGTGTGCTCATATTGATATATTGCTTGGGGATTGTTTGCTAACACTAGTATTCAACCAAGAGATCCAACGCGGCACCTCAACTCTTATTTAGAGGAATCTAGAGGAGTTAGTTCAGAGCCCTTCACGGGGAATTCGGCTACACTCTTGTGTTATACGTGGTGTTTAGTGTAATAGTTTTGTTTAGGTCATAATAGTTTTTAATTCCGCATTTAGTGACCATTAGATTAGCCATCACCTATTCACCCCCCTCTAGGTGATTTACATCTATTCCTTTATTTATAACCAGAGCGTCCCAGAGTTTTAGAAAACCATAATTGGATTCTACTTCTTTTCAGAAACGAAATCTGAATCCCATCAGAAGAAGCAGATTCACCTGTCGGTCGACTAACCCTTCCTTTCCGTCGACTGGTCGGTCGACCGTTGTCAAAAGAAACCTCATGTATACCAGTCGGTCGACCGCTCCATTCAACCACTCTCCTTGCTACAGTTGACCGGGCAGTCGACCGAGCTGCACACGTGCACAATGAGCACGCCGGTTAACCGGGTAGTTGGCTGACCACTGATTCTAACCTGCATTTGTATTGCCTTCTCGCTCCTTTTGGATTCTGTTCTCTGCGCTATCTCTTCTAATAAGTTAAAAAAACTTTCATGAAGTTTTTATCTCCTCTTTCCCTACATTTGTGTTCTCTCCGTGTTGGTCAGCGAGGAGAAGAGTTGTTCCCAGCAGTGGGTGTTGTTCTCGGCAGTGGGTGGTGGCGCCGCAAAAAGGAAGGAGGAGGTTAAAGAGGAAGGTAATAAGAGAGCGAGGGAAAGAGGGGTATGACGTGGAGGAAGAGGAGGAGGGAGAGGTAATGGGCGGCAGAGGACAGAGAGGAAACGGCGGAGGGTAGGGAGGTTGACGAGGCAGCCGGCGATGATGAGGCAGCAAGGGAGGGGGGGGGGGGGGAGATCACCAAGTGATTTATAGTTGTCTCATCAATCACGAAATGAGTAGCTCTTTGTATATTTCTTTCCCAGTAATTTTACATTCCAAGTTACAACAACAAAATTTTTCACCATTTTGACACATTACAGTTGCACTTTGAACATAGTTCCACTCTTCTATTGAAATCTAAGCTGCAGAAACAAGAATATCGCCAAGCATTGATCTCAGCATTACTGCACGTCAATGTTCAAAACCTTAGCCGATGCCTGAGCTTTCGGAATGGTGATATAAAGCACACCATCCCTCACCTCTGCCTTAATCTTATCCACCTCGACATTGTCAGGCAAAGCTATCCTGCTGTCATATTTCCCATAGCTCTTTGCAGACCACTCTTCTTCCTGTTCCCCTTCTCCTTCTTTCTTAGGCAACTTCTCGGCCTTGATGACAAGCATCTTCTCCTCGACCCACACTCTCACATCTCTCTTTGTCATGCCGGGCATGTCGAATCTCAGCTTGTACTCGCCTTCCTTCTCCTTGATCTCCCATGGAGTCCTCCCTCTTCTGTAGCTGCTTCCAATTCCCGCATCCTCACTGCTCAGCAATGGGAGTGCTGCTGCTCTCCCAGTGCTGTAGGCAAATGGGTCCTCCATTATCCTGTCCATTGTGTCCATCATCTGCTGTATTGTTCGCGCTGTCGGAAATCGATCCCATAAGCCTGAAAACAGAGGATACGCATCAGCGTCAATCAATCGAGTATTTGTTTCTAAGTTTTAGTGAGACTGAGGCAATTTGGTTACCTAGTGGTGCAGATGGGGCAACACTTTTCTTGGTAGGCTGAGCAACTTGCTGCTTGCTTGCTCTCTGCAAGTCATCCAAGCTCTCTCTGCCCTCACCTCCCATGGCCTTAACACATAAGAGGCCATTGTTGGCTGCTGGTCTTCTCCTGGGAGAAGATAGTGGAGAAACTGGAAACGGTGCGGCTAAGTTGAAAACAGCTGATGACATTGGTTTTAATATTGTTGTGTTTTCTGTGAAATGGAAGTTTTTTGATTGATTGATGAATGAAGAGGAGCGTGTCTGGTGATGGTTTTTTAAAGAAGAGAGAAACTGATGTGGTCATAGTATGTAATAGAATTGGATAATGTATTGCTTTTGTTGTGACGAGTTGATTCTAGATTTCTCCCGAAAGAAACTTCTTGATCAGCTGGGAATGGCTGGTTGCAGGACAGCAGGGGAGCAGCAGATTAACTGGGCTGGGTCTATCTTTATGTTTTCTATGTTTAAAGTGGGCTTAATATCAGGGGGGGAAAAAATAATTTTCACCTCATTTTGAAAAGCTATCATAAATTTTGAAACTTACAATATTCTATCATGAATTGTCTTTTCATTGTAGTTTTCTCAAAATTTTCGAGCTTTTAAGAAAGTTCACGACAGATGTTTCTTGAATTTTTGAAACTTTTTGATATTTTTTGAAGTCATGAAAAAAATTCACGGAAGCTTTTTGAAATTAAGCCGTTTAAATTGGCTTAATTTTGGGAAAAAAAATACTTTCATCTTATTTAAAAAACCTGTCAACCATTCTGCAAAATACAATAACCCATTATGAATTATTACTTTTCATAATAGCATCGTGAAATCTTTAAGCATTTTATGAAATTTCATGTAAAAAAGGGAAGAGTAACTTTACTTGCACAACATGGCATCGTGCCCTGTCGTCGGATGCGGTCCAAGTATATGAGTTTAAAAGGCCCAAGTCAAACAATCAAATCTTAATTTGGGCTGGGCTTTTGGTTAAAGGGCCTCTGAGCACTTCTCAAATGGCCACCTCAGTTCCTCAACCAAAAAAAAAAAAAAAAACATCATTTATTTAGAAAGGTTTATATTCTCATTTGCAGGTGAGAATGGGAAAAAACAAAAAACAAAATCAGAAAGACTTTGAAAAGAGAGATGATCCCTCAACCTCAATAGATAGAACAGAGGAGAAATTTGCCCAAGAATGAAACAACATCAAGAGCAACAATGCTTCTTCTCTCCAACCTCCCCCTCTTTCTGTCCCCTCTCCCTTCTTCCAACAACCATCTCCCCCCCTCTCCTCCCAAAACCCTAAACCCCAACATAAACCCCATAAACTTCCCCCAACTCACTATCATCAACAACAACAACAGCAACGAAACCAAGAACCAGGAACAGGGCCTCTCACAACTTGCTTCCCCTCACTGTCATGGGCCCGCATCTACTTCGCCAGGGCCGGCTGCTTCAACTTCCAGCTCACCCCGGGCGAGGCGGAGCCCGAGGAGGCCCTGATCAGGAGGTTCAACAGGGAGACGCGGCGGGCCGGAATCCGATACGAGTGCAGGAGGAGGAGGTTCTTCGAGAACAAGCAGGACAAGAAGAAGCGCAAGGCCCGCGAGGCCGGCCACAGGAACCGCATTCGCAAGAGGTGTGTTGGTGTTGGTGTTGTTCTCCTCTGTCTTGTTACTTTGTTACATTGTGTTTGTTGTAATCTTTTTGCATTGCCCCTACCTTTCCTTTATAGGCATTTTCAGCACAAGGGTAAATGGGAGAAAGGCGAGATGAAGGAGGGGAAGAAAGAGAAACATGATGATGATGATGACAATTGGGAACTCCCTGAAGGAGACATACCTGATTTTGGGATTGCTGAGGAGATATTGGGTGAGTTTTTTTTTTTACAATGGGTTTTTCAGAATTTCTTAGGGTTAAGCATTTATGTGCGATTTGTCTGATTGATAGAGAAAATTATATGATTTGGTAGAATATTAGCCAGCATGTGTAAAGATACAGAGCAAGCAAGCAAGTTATTGATGCCTTTGTGCAGAGTTTAGCCTTTTTGTATGGGAAGAAATTTATGTTTCTCTGTGTTGCATCTTGAAGTGCATCAACCGTTTTAAGTTATCGCATAACTCTCATGAATTGGCTCTCTTTTCATTTGAGTTTTATTTTAGTGTAACTTAGTGTCTTTATTTTGAGAAAATTACTCTATGTCCATGGTAGAGGCTGCATTATCCGGTGTAGTGGCAATTTAGAGCCTTTCATTAATCTACTGTGGTTAGTTTATCAGAAAGTTAAAACACATAAATGTGTGGTATGATAAAAGAAATTATGGTTACCTCATAAACATGGAATTGATAAAACATATGCATATAACTTCTTTAGTTTTTTGTTAAAAATTGTCATTTCTGGTATTATTGTGAACTAGGGAGTTATGTTGGTTCTTAGATTATTGCATAAACATCAGTTTAACAGCTAACTTGCAATTTTCAGCTGCTCCCAAATTGTCCAAAACTATCAACACGGACAGAAAACCTATTGGAGAAATCATTTAATGCTTCTTACGCCAGTTTTTCCATTCAAATTATATCCTTCAATCATGTCATTATTTAGTCATCTTATCCATTTCCCTTTAAATTGGATTAACATGAAATTGGGAAGGCTCTCTAGAATATTCATGGTCACAAAATGAAACGAAAAGACCATACTGGAACAAATTACTAATGTTTCTCAACCTTTTCACCTTTTCTTCCCCCTTTTGTATGATTCGTTTTTTAGAAGAAAAAAATTGCACATTGCCAGTCCTTCACACGGTTTCTTCTCACTTTGTTCTCTTTGGTGATACTTCTATGATTTAAGATTATTCTTAGCACTCTTCTTGGTTATTATAGATTTAAATCCTCCGTTTTTCTCCTCGTCTCCTTGTATAAGTGTAGTCCCCTTACCTGGTTCAACCCAGCAGAAAGTCTTTCAGAACCTTTTAGTCTTGATGGTGATCAATGATAGTATAGCATGATATGGTGCAAATCCACTGCTTCATGACTTCTCATTCTCTGCCTCTGAGAATTGGGATTGATGAGTTATTTGTCGAACCTTCAACTCTTTTCAAAATGGAGTCTTATAGGTATCAAACTATCACCTCACGCGCTCTATCTTTCCTTTGATTTTGTCATAAATTTTGAATCTTGATTTCCTTGCAACATTTCAAATCACATTTCCTTTTAGTGAAAAAATTAATAATAGTCAGCTTTCTCAGGATTCTCGTCAACCAATCCACTCTTTAAGTATGCTTTTGGTTTGGCATTCTGTTTGATATCAATGTGACTCACCATCAGAAAGCCTGTAGCTGAACTGAGATACACTAGGATTTCCACATTATGCATTGGTGATCATTAAAAAGTTATATAATTTTATCTTTGCCTGTGATGTTTTTAATAATGTACTACTTGCTCAGGAGATTTATCATTCTATGCATATATATATTCTAGGAACAATAAGAAACAATGGTTCATAAATCATAAAAAATTCGGGCATGGGAAAGGCCACGATCATGCTATATCGAAACTCTGGCAGATTTTTGATGGATTAGTTGAAATCTTGCTTGCGGCAAATCTGTCAAACTTCATTTTATTTCTAATGAGGATTCATCTAACATGTCAATTCTACTACTGGTCTTAAGGCAAGGGAGATCCACTTTCGCCAATTTTGTTCGTGTTGTATTCTAATGCTCTATAACCTGCATGTTTTAAAGTGGCAAAGCAAAATAAACATATAAAAGGTTTTCGGGCTTCAAGGTAGGGTAAGGTGACCACACACTCTCAATTTGCAGATGACTTGATACTTTTGGGCGCCATTTCTCTTTTGGATCTAAATGTTTTCCCGAATATTGTAGAAATTTACTCTACTGCTTCAATCAAAGCTAGTAAATAGATCTAGATCGTGTTTATCTTGATGATGCGAGTATCTCTCTTATGAAAGGTCGATTGCAAAGTTTAGGTTTTCAAGTTTCATTATTTGGGTTTTTTTTTTAATCAAGGCCTAATAATTTCAATGGCTTTGAGCAAGATGTTAACATCGATAATCTCTTTTTGCCTTTCTTGAGTTGTACTTACATGTGAATTAGAAGTTGGCCTAAATTTTCTTTTCCTTAAAGCTTCTTCAGTGTTCTGCAAATATAAGGTTTGTTCTCTTGATATATGTGAATTAGAAGAAATGAATTGGATGGCATTCAGTGAATATGTTCAGTGACATCAAAAGAATATTATTTTTATTTCCATTACTTCAACATCAGAACTATCAATGAGGAAGCTAATTATGTTGTCAGAAGGGGAAAGGGAGTGGCTATTTGCACATTTTGTCACAAAGCGCTATCATGAGAGAAATTAATGATACATGGTAAAGTGGTAAAAACAACATCCTGCACAAATAACAGTCAGAAATGTGAATTACACGGTTGCTGTTATAACTATCATCAATAAATTTATCTTCAGGAGTAAGCAAAATTTTTATAAGAAAAATGATGAAAATAATAGGTTTGTCACTTTATTGTGATATATCGTGATGAACACACTATAATAAGCATAACATTATTTCACAATAAATGTCGTTAATATAAAGTACACTGATAATACCAACAATTGCCACTATATAAGTGACATAATGACAGTCTTAATATAGATATTCAACCAACCTTAAAGAAAATATAGACAACCTTCCTCCTTCAAAAGGTCACTAGGTGGCTCACAATTGCTCAGGAAGAAAAGAAAATGACATTAAAAGACGAAGAAGAAGAAGAAGAAGAAACAATTAGCCCTAGCTAGTGTAGTTATAACTCCTTATTACTGTATCCATCCAGACTCGGCACAATCCAACACGAGATATTACGAGATATTGCAATTCATCGGGTCCATTTGCTGGAATCGAAAGGTTGGCAGCTGTCTTGCTACCAGTCTGAAAATCAAGCATCTTCCACAAAATCCATCCCTAAGTGACCCATCCAATATTGATGAGCTCACCCCAAATTATAAATGAAATCACTTCTATCTTCAACATCAGCTGCATGAAAAGGGTGAGAAGAATGATGATCTAAGATCAGCATCCTATCTCCAATTTTCAATTCTGAACCATTCACCATTACTGTTTCAGTGTGCATGTGGACATGGGTCATCTCCACAAGGAACTTCTTATAATACTCTAGCTCGATCTAGATGTTCATGGGAACAACTGCTCGATGTATTAGTGTGGGAAGAGGATCAATAAACATGAGACCCTGATTTGCACCTTGACAATAGGACTTTGTTCCATATTAGACGACATTAGTTACCTCACAGCTGAAAATGACAGCATGACCCAGTTAGGTACACCCACTCGGATTGAGCAGTGTTGCTTGTTGGTGATACAATCCAACACAGGAGATACTGCAATGTATCGGGGAATCCATCCCAAAGTGGCCCCTCCAATGTTGATGAGCTTGCCACAGATATAAATTCAATCACTTCTACCTTCAACATTAGCTGCACATAAAGGTTGAGAATAATAACGATTTAAGATCAACATCCTGTCTCCAAGATCTGCAGTTCTGAACCATGCACCATTACTGGTTCAGAGTGCATGTGGACATGAGTATTGCAAAAAGCAAAATTTGTTCATGCGTCTCCATAGGGAGCTCCATATCTCATACTCCAGCTCGATCTATATGTTCATGGGAACAAACTGATCGATATGTAGGTGTGGGAAGAGGATCAATAAAAATGAGACCCAGATATGCGCGGACTTTTCTCCTCATGAAATGACATCCATCATGACCAGTTTCGCAGTCGAAAATGATAGCATGTCCTAGTTTGGTTAACCCAATCGGTTAAGCAGAGCTACCTGTTGGTGATAACCATTACGAAATTGTCAAGGGGTGTTGAAATGGATGCAAGGGAAGTTGGCTGCATAAGAACTGGGAGTTGGGTCTAAAAAACAAATAACTCCAGTGATGGGATTGAGGGCATGCACAATCGTAGCATCTTTGTTTGGTCATGTGTTGTTGAGCAGAAGAAAGCAACAATTAGAGAGGCTAAACAATTGCCACTGCATTTGTCATGGAGATCGTAGGATTTTTGCTCAAGGGGCTGCGACGGAGGAGAGATTCATGAAATTTGCAGGTTATTTTTGGGGGAAACGAGCAATTGGAATGCGCGCCATATTGTAGTATTCTCTTTATGGAAGTTCCGCTGGTATGAAACCGGAACCTCTTGTTAAGGATCGATCTTCACCAACATGTTATTTTGGATCTTTTTTTGCATCTGAACTTGAATTTCATATGAATTTGAATCTGAACTGAGCTTGAGTCTGAACTGATTGGAGAGATAGCAACTAATGCTTAGAGAAGAGAGTGACCCTGGGAGATTGTTGGCCGCTGCAAAACAGAGAGAAAAAGGAGGGTGACGGCTCTGTTTTGATAAGAAAAAAAAAAATAGAATCTGGGATTAAAGAAGAGAGGATAAATAATAATTAGGGTTTCACACTCCGAATTATAACCCTTAGGGTTTCACACGCCTAAAAGATAATTTTTACTTTGGGGTTTCACACTTCTAATGCAAGAGAAAATCCTTTACGAGGAAACTCATTTTTTTTCAAATCATCTTCATTACTTTATTTCTCAACACTGATACCTATTTATAGGTTGACAAAGATTAACGGCTTGTCTCCACAACTGATGTGGGACTAAAAACATAAGAATAAAATATAAAAGAGAATAATACTAAATGAGAGTAAATAAGACTAGCCAATAAAAACCTATTAGACTAAAAAAAATTTACAGACTCAATTCATACTCTCACATGGCATTGATGTCCCCATCATTCTCTCCTGGTAGGAGAGAGCTCAACCTGAGCTCTGGTATCAAATTGATATGAAATGGGAGCCCATATATAGGGTCGAGCTTTACCAACATGCTATTTTGGATCTTTTTCTGCATTTGAACTTGATTTTATATATGAATCTGAATTTTTGGATATGAATCTCGACTGAATTTGAATCTGAACTGATTGGAGAGACAACGCCTGATGCTTGAAAAAGAAAGAGACATTGGAAGACTGCTGCCGGCGGCAAAATAGAGAGGGAAAGGAGTGTGATGGCTCTGTTTTGGTGAGAAAAATTTAGAAACTAGGGTTAAAGAGAAGAGGGGACAAATAATAATTAGGGTTTCACACTCATAATTAGGACCCTAAGGATTTCACACACCTAAGCAGGTTTCTTTTAGGTTTTCACATACCTAAAAGATAATTGTTGGTTTAGAGTTTCACACCTCTAAATGTAAAAGAAAATCCTTTTTGAGGATACTCAAATTCTTTTTTTTTAAAATCATCTTCATTGCTTTATTCTCAACAACCATGCCTATTTATAGGCTTACAAAGATTAATGACTTGTCTCCACAACTGATGTGAGACTAAAAAAATAAGACTAAAACATAAAAGAGAAACGAGACTAGACTCCATAAAAACCTATTAGACTCAAAAAGAAAACTACAGGCTCGATTCAACTCTCGCATGGCCTTGATGTCCCCATCATCCGCCCTTTGGGAGACATGATACCCGAATTGACCTACTAGATAATGGGAACTTCTTGTGAAACGTCCTCTTTTATTTTATTTTTTTATTTTGTGAAAGAGGATGGTTGAATCCCGCACAAATAACTAATATAAATGCGAATTAGACAGTTGCTATTATAACTATTATCAACAAATTCATCTTCAGAAGTAAGCAAAATTTTTTAAAAAAAGATGAATATAATAGCTTTATCACTTTATTGTAACATATAGTGACACAAATTCCACGCACAGTGTGATAAATACACTATTATAAATATAACATCGTTTCATAATAATTGTCGTTAATATAAAATACACTGACAATTCCAGCAACTACCACTATATAACTGACATTATAACAGTCAATATAGATATTAAGCAATATCCCTAATTAATAATACTGTATTTTTATTTTTCTGAATATTTATTTTACCATACTTATTATTTTATTAGTATTAATTAACTTAATTTATGACTTTTCTTTTTCTGATTATTATTGATATTACTATTCAAATTATTTTAGATATTATATGATACGTTAGCTTTATATGTTATTTCTATTTTTATTTAAAAATATTATTAATTACTATTACTATTATTATTATTAATTGTTAAGTAGCAGTTGTTATTGTTATTATCATTTCATTATGATTATTATTATTTATTACTACTAGTTTTATTATAATTATCATTGTTGTGATTATTATTATTACTGTTATTATTGTAATTATTATTAATTACTAATATTAAGTTATTGCTAATATTATTGTTCTTATGTTAATTATTATTTTATTTTTATTATTATTACTCCTATTATTTGTTGTTAATATTATTGTTGTTATTATTATTTTAATTAGTATTATTAGTTATCCTTTATTTTTCCTTTTTCCCTATTCCCAAACCCTTTAACCCATTACCCATACCCATGACTATGATCCAAACCCATCATACTCATATCTAAACCCATTAAACCAAATCCAATAACCCAACCCAACAACCCATCATCACTTCCTATATAATCCTAACTCTAACCCTAATCCTAAACATAACCCTAATCTCCTTCCTTCACCATAGTGTTGATTCGACTTTGCGTAGGCTGTCTAAAAATCATTAGAGACAAGTCCTCAAACGCGGGCCTCACTTCAACGCGAAGGTCGCGTTTCATCTAGAACGCGAAGGTCGTCAAACGCGAGTCTAAGCAACTCAGCGTTTCTCTTCAAACATGAGCTCCGCATCTCAATTACAACATGTGTCTGTGAGCTTCACATTTCGACTTCAACGCAGCCATGAGAAGCCTGTAAGCGTCGCGTTTGCACAATAGAGCGAGGTCCGCGTCCAACACGAGACCCTAGTTTCTGTTGTAACTAATTCATTACTGGGTCAATTAACTCCTCACGTAATATGAGAGTTAATCCCCATTATAGAGGGATTTTAGGGGACAATTATACCCCTAAGACACCCTATATATAACCTCGAAAGCAAAGGGAGAGGTTTTTTTTGAGACATTAGGCTGAGAATTCTCAAGCTAAAAGATTTTTTTTTTCAACCTCAAAGGTTCACAGAGAGAGAGAGAGAGAGAGAGGAAGAAAAATCAGAAAACTCTAAACACTTAGTGTGTTAAAAATAGAGTTCTTTTCTGATTAGTTTTCCAAGAGCACCTCGAAGCAAATCTCAAAGAGAAGCTTGCCGTTCAACCGGTTAACGGAGGGCAATAATCACTCTCCATCGCCACAACAAGAACTCAGCCTTAAACAAAGGGGAGATTTAGATATTCTCCTCTCTTTTGTAATCAGAGTTTTGATTCGTTATAACTTTCTTTTCATATCAAAGAAATTTTTACACACTTCAATTTTTTTGACTAAACAAAAGATGGCGACTCTGCTAGGGACTTTATTCTCTACTGATGAAAACGCTATGGCGCAAGCTGACGTCCATCTTCTTTGGAGGATAGTGGATCCCTCGTCATTGAATTTGATCAAGAGAAGTTCGAGGAATTTCTTTCTTCAGGCTTCACTGGCTCCAAGACAACGCGACAGTACCACAAAGTCTCTAGGGACTCGCTCTCGAATCTCTTCGGAGAATTATCCAGAAGTGGCCCGCAATCCTGCTCACAGTGCCACTTCTAACGCGATTCTGAAAACCTCTCGTGTAGCCTACACGGTCCATGTCAACATCTCTCAGGAGACCCACAGGGCTAATGCATCAGCACACGATCAAAGCGATGATGAAGATCAATCCCGTCATCACTCTCCTCTCCAAACTCTGCAATTCTAAGTTGCCGAGAGTTCCCAACAACCCTTGCGATTCAACCGGAATGCTGAACATCGACAGAGGCGTCGCGCTCGTCCACAACAGATCGAAAACTCTACAGACACAATCTGTTCTGCAGATATTGAACGTGAGGTTCAGACATGTATTTCTCTTAAGAAACACGAGGACAACGTTTCTGTTCCAGAACGCGAGACCTGCATTCCTCAAACACGTGTTTCAGCGTCCAAATGCGAGACCCACATTCTGCCTGTAACAGAACGCGACTCCCGCATTTCTAATACCAAGCGCGATGGTCATGTTCTTAGGCAAACTCAACCAACGCTTGAGGACCGCGTTTCAATACCATGTGAGATTCACGTTTTAAAAAAGAAACGTGAGACCCGTGTTCAGAATGGCATGTCTCTAAGACATAAATTGCCAAAAAGCCCTCACCTCTATGGGTTTGAGGCTAGTTCCTCAGATGTTCCCATAATAAACCTGAGGGACTATCTAACAAGGAAGAGGAGTGTCCACCAAATCGCTCATCGATGTCACTACGAGCGGCTCATCTCAGCATTGCTTTCTGATTGCCATTGCGGCTTTCAGATAACCAAGCTCTTAGTTTTTAGTCGGTTGACAACAACTTCAAACTCGACCAAAAGACGATGATCCCGGAGGTGTTTTCCATTGAAAATTGATCAGGGAAAACTTACAAAAAAGAGAGGTTGAGGAGCGAAATTACAAGTAATTAAAAATAAAAGTACAGGTAGATCTCCTCTGAGGTTTCTAGGGAAGTATGCCGGTAGGAATCTGATCAGTGCGCGATCACTTTATCCCTTTGATGATGTAATCAATCAGACGATCACGCTGCTGCTGCCTCCTAATAGGATTTCCTTCCGTTTGATTCTGAAAATCAAAGATTTGAAAGCAGGAGAACAAGAGAGCCCTTTTGCTAAGAATCTCCTCTTGAATTTCTTTCAACCAATCTCCTCTCTCTAGCCAGCCAGCCCCTCCTTGGCTCAGCAAGGGACTATTTATAGCCAAAATGGGGTGTAACTGCCCCCTTGAATTAAGCAAGGTTGAGTTAGTCTTTAGCTTCGCGCGAGGCTACAAATGACCTTGCGGCGAAGCTACTTGCGAGCTTCTGGCGAAGCAAATGAGTTTGTGCGAACTCCTCATCGCCGTCATGGCTTAATTGTCTCCACTTAATGTGGGACGAAGTGGGTGGGTGTAATCGCCCGCTTAAAGTTGCGTTAATCCCACTAAATTAGTGGGGTTCACCCATTAATCCCTCATGAAAAACGGTCAATTGATAACCTGGTAAAGCTCGCTGCGGAGCTAAATGAGAAGCTCTCTCTTTCAGGCGAAGTTACCTTTGTAGCCTCATGCGAAGCTAAGACTTAGCTCATACCTTCAGGCGAAGTTACCTTCAAAGCCTCATGCGAAGCTAAAACTCAGCCCATAGCGGATATAAACCATTTCTTCCTTCTAGCAAAGCTAGGGATAAAGCTTCTAGCGCGAAGCTCTTAGATCAGCTTCTGGCGGGGCTTCGTGCGAAGCTTATGGCTTCAGCCTTTTCGATCTTGGATCTCTATGAGGCTAAGCGCTCGATCAAACCTCGATTAGATTTGGCTTTTCTTCAAGGAAACTTTGGCTTATTATCTACTTTACTGGATCAATAGAGCCCAAGTTGTTACCTTGTCCCTGGTCATCAGCTTGTCTTCGACTTATCTTTTGTAAATATCGATAAGTTAGATATCGTTCAGACCGGTTGAAGATATGAGAGTTTTGTCTTTTTAGAGTGTTAATAAGGCCCCCTTCAAAGTTTTCATAAATCTGCAATGGAATGGTTCAGATTTCGAAATACTTTGAACTGCTTTGGTTGATGATCAATGGTATGTGGATGTGAATGTCGCCTTGGTGGTTGAGTTCAACTTCGCCTTTAGCCCCGTTTCAGGCTGGAATAGGTTTGCCCAGGAACTGCAAGAAACTGTGTAGCTTCACACTTCTAGGTAGCTTCGCCTTTGCGCTTCCTTAAGCAACTTTGATTCCAAACAGAGTTGGATTATCAGTGCTCTGTCAGCGCTAGCCTTGCGTTCGTTGTGATAGAACGACGTTCCATTCTCCGAGGCTAACCACCTTTGTGAGTTATAAGAGGGATTGCTCCCTTTTTTAAGGTTTGAATAATTTCATCTGCATTTACAAGGGAGGTTATTCCCTTTTTTGAAGTTCGATTAACATCGTATGTATTTACGAGGGGATTATTCCCTTTCTCGAGGCTAAGCATTTAAATGCTTTAATTTTGCCTGCGCTTCTAGGTTTGAAGTGGTAGCGGAGTGGTCAGGCTTGTAAATAGGACGCTTATAGTCCTTCTTAGAGAAATGTAGTTTTCTTTTTCTGAAGAGTTTGTTTATGACATCTCCTTATTGCCCAAGCAAGGAGACTGAGGTCCCTGAAATAGTGGGGATGCTCACTCTGGTCCTTACCCGGCCAAGAGCTGGTGAGTCTAGGTCATCCAGAGACTTTACCAATAAATTAGTGACCTTAAGGAGTTTATCTCCCTTAATTTGTTTATCTTTACCAGCTATTTCAGGGATTGAATTCCCTTGGTATCTGCCTTTGGCGGATCTTTAGAGAAGGGTTTCAGCTTTAAACTTCCTGGCGAACCTAATACTCTGCCTAATCAGGTGAAGAATTTTTCTAGGCGAAGCTCCTGCCTTGGCCTTTTTATTTAGGGAGGCTAATCCTGTCATATAGGAGAGGGTGAGACCTTACCTTTTCTAGACCAGTTTAGCTTCTTATATAGGCAAGGCTAGGACTTGGCCTTTTCAAGGTTAAGCCAGTCTTGTCATATAGGCGGGGCTAAGATTTTGCCCTCTCTGGGCCAGTCTAGCCTTTGCCATATAGGCGAGGATATCCTCTGCATGTTTCGAGATATCAGTGCCTTTCAAGTTCTCGAGCATTTTGCCTTTGTATAATCTGAAGTTTAGCCTCAGGGCATAGCGAGGCTGGATCTGGATCAGTTCTACTCAGGACACAAAACTCTGATTTAGCATCTTCCTCTTCACTTAATGCTAACTCATTTCTTTTCTGTGTTGCAATGCACTGTGCTCCCAATCTTTTCGATCTGATGAAGGGGGACAAAAGTATGCATCTTCATTCTCAAGTCCAGTCTTTGATCATAAGCAGGAGGATCATGCTGGAGCAGCTGATACCAACTCCAGGAGGAGGCCAGCGGTCGCTTATCCGCGATGATCCACTTAGCTGCGGATTTGTGCTGTGTCATTTTCACCAATATCTCACCTTTGCTCAGTCTCTGCACATGAAATGGAAAAGGGATGTCACCAGTAAGATCTCTGATTCTTCCTTTACCAATTTTGATTAAAAAAGATCTAGCTTTCTGGTGGCAAAAATCTGCTATTAAGCGAAGGATTACGGCCCCACGAAGGAGGAAAGCCTTTTGTGTCCAGTTGGTCTGGCGGACTTGGAAAGACTTCAAGAGCCACTATCATCCTGAAAGTAGACTTACCATTTGTTCCGGATGTTGAACAACTTGTATATCTTCAGAGCAAAGACTCAATTGTATGAAAGACAATCTTGATGTATTATCAATGTACCTTCCCTTTGGAATCAATAAAATTTTTGCCTCTTTTTTTTTTTGCTCGTTTGCTTTACTCCATGACTTTCACCTGGAATGGACTGGCTTAGGTTGGGAGAAATCCATCAGGTGCAGCCGTATACTGAGCTAAGTGATCCAACTTGATTTTCTCCATAGGTCTTTTCCAAAAAGGAAAGAGAAGCTCTTAGCAGAGCTAAACTAAAGCTTTCAGCGAAGTAAAGATGGGTTTCCAGCGAAGTTGGAAACGAGCTCTCAGCGGAGCTAGTGGAAAGCTTCCAGCGAGGCTAAAGATAAGCTCTCGGCGGAGCTAATGATGAGCTCTCAGCGGAGCTAAAACATGAGTTTTCAACGGAGTTAAGCTCTCAGCGGAGCTATCACATGAGCTTTTAGCTGAGTTAAGCTCTCAGCGGGGCTGACCAAGCTTCATGCGAGGTTAACGACGAGCTTACAGTGAAGTTTAAGTTCGTATATCTTCGCTGTCTAGCGCCATCGTTTCAAATTTGAAAACAGCGCTTGCACTCCTTTTTAGGTAGTGAATTTAGAGGCACGTGCAATGCCCGAGACGTAGTTATAGGCGCTACATGCACCTATAAAAACCACACTCAGCTGATTTAGAGAAGTTCTATCTTCTCTTAGAATTTTTCAAGTCTTTTCAGAGAATTTTCTCTTCTCCCCCTTCATTTTATTCGAATCTTTTAGAACTTTTCCTACAGTTCTAATGGTCCCCAAGCAATGCACAGGGAAAGAGGTGGCGACCTCTACCACGGTGCCTCCATCTCCGCCGCTGGTGATTGAACGTCCCATCACGGGTAGAGAAAATTTTCCCCTTTTAGAGATTTTCATCTCTTTTTGAAGCCGTATTTTGGCTATTTCATGGTGAATCTCCCATGAATCCATTATTTCTTGATTTTTTTTGAATTTTAGGGGATTTAATTCCCCCTTAATTTCACGAATAGATACTGAACAGTTTCTTCTTCTTCTTTTTTCATGCTTCGCAGCGAAGCTAGACCTTTGGGCTTTTCATATCCTGTCAAGTGACAGGGTGCGAAAGTAGCTTCAGAAGCATAGCTGGAAAGAGGACTTTAAAGTCCTTTTAATAATTTTAGGCATAAGTGCCTTTTCCAGCGAAGCTAGCCCTTTGGGCTTTTTGCATTCTGTCAAGAGACAGGATGCAAAGCTAAGCTTCTGAGCGAAGCTAACGCCTGGCTAGCTTCGCTTGGAAAGCGAGGCTATGCCTTTGGCGATTTGTTTTCTTCTATGATCTATCTTTTTGTAGAGTGCGAAGTGAAGGTTCAACGAGAAGCTGCTGTTAGGCTAGGTTAGCTTCGCTTTGGAAGCGAGCTATGCCTTTGCATTTTTTTGCTTTCTCCTTTCCTTTTTAACTTCTTGGCTAATATATTTTCTCCTTTTTGTTTTGCAGTGCACTATACTCCTGGACCCTTGAACAGCCTCTTTGTGTCGGCCAGGGGACTGGATGGAAACATCAGTCTACAACTCTAGGGATAAGCTTTGTTATTTAGCGAACGGAGTACTCCTGGCCGTGATGTCCTGATCCACACTGGAGATCAGCGACAATGAGGAGTATCCTGACTACTGCTCCTCTAGAGGACTGCGACCGAAAGATTTATCGGAAGCCCGGCTTCATGTTTGGAGACACAGCGCCTGAGACAGATCATCAGCTGCTGGCTAGGGAAGGGCAGTAGGTCTTTAATTTGAATGGCGAGAAGTACTACCTCCCATCCAGTAAGCATGATTTCCCACTATCCTTCTTCAAATGCATAACGAGGCCTCGGAAGATGAAATGGCAGGTGACCTGGACCACCGACTCAGTCCACGTGGGTATTTTGATAGCTGCTTCTCCTTGCTATACAAGGGCAGGTCCCCCTTGATGCATACTAGGTCTTCACCTCAGGAATGTCCTCCAAGACATCCCGGTGGGGGAAAAAAAAAATCTAGATATGGCTCAGACCTTTGGAAATCAGTTCTTCAGAGTTAACGGCAACTACCCGGTAACTGACTTCATGACCCCAGGTTGGATTCATCCTCCCAAGGCCTGGTGCAGAGACTTGTCCTTGTATGTCTTGGCCCATTTTGAGAAGGATTTGGAGAGACTGGGACTCCGCGAGGCTATCAGAGCTACCTACTATGGCATTCAGATGGGCGCAGCAAACTTCTATGCCATCTTCGAATTGTACTGCCCAGCTACAGGTTCTTTCTTCACCCCTGTAGACGAATTGGGCATGGCTTTCAATGAGATGCAGGAAGTCTCTGCTTTGCCAATGGGATCTCTCCCTTATGAAAAATGCTTCCCATGTGAGGCGGAGTTGACTGTTTTGGAGAAGCAGGAGCCCGCCTTGTTCGAGACCTACCGAGAGCTGATGTGCCACTTCTGCATCTGCTCGGACATGTATGGCAATCACAAGGTAGCCTTGAGCAGTTCGAAGAGTTGGGGGGATTATCTGTTCCCCAACCTGGAGAATACCCCTGAAGAAGTTCAATGCGGGGTTGTGGATGAGGATATCTTCTGGAGGATGAATGAGCATGCCCAAGGAGAAATTGTTCTAGCGTAAGACAATGGCATCTATAAGAAGGGCAACATTCTCAGGAGCTTTCATCATCAAGCCCACCAACCAATGTCCCAGAAGGTACTTTTGGCTGGTTTTTATCAGTCTGGCTGAAGAGATGTGTGGTGCCATCTCCCTCTAGCGATGTTATCCTCCCTATTGTCCTATTGCCGGCCGTTCGTCTGGTACATGATCGTTCTCTAGGACTCCTTCCAGCAATAGTGTGTTGTATTCAACGGGTTCTTCGTGCATTGACGGAGGCTTTCTGCAGACCACCGACAACGAAGAGGGGAAAGGGTCGATCTTATCCTACGATGGACCGAACCCCAGGATCAGATTGCCGTACACTTACCTGATGGCATGGCTCGCTCTTCACTGTCCGGCTATTATTCAAGCTGGAAAAGAGCCTCCAGAGGGTGTTCGGGTGGCGCACCATCGCCGGTTTGAAGGATCTTCATGGTCACGGATCTATGTGGCCGCAGTCCGCAAGCTGTTATGCTGGTACGACGTAGATAGTCTCTTTTGGCGTTTTCCCTACATCTGTGATGCGGGATATGGCGATAAATTTAAGGATGTCAGGGACAGTAAGACATCGTCGAGCCGTGGAGTTTTCGAATGGCTGATTAGCACCGACTTTCTCACTTGGTATACAGGAGCAGAGATACCTGCTATTTGGAGTCATACGTCTCCAGCCGGTTAGCTCGTCAGTTTGGATATGATCAACTCTACGTTAGCAATCCGAATACTAACCTGGCCTTCATGGGGAGCCTGATTGATGTTGCTCGCACTTGGCGGTACTTCATTGCTGGTTGTACCGAGGTACAGCAGTGTATGCCATTGAGAACCCCAAACCTATTGATGACTTTGGGGTTCCACCAATGATACAGAATTTTGAGTTCCACGCCAACATGATTTTCTATCAACTCTTTTGGCTTGAAGTGGATCGCCCAGCGACTAAAGCAGAAAGTCACCGCGAAGGGAGAGGGCAAAAGAGTCCGGGTGCTAGGTATTCCGAAATTTATCGCCACCGCTGACTGTGAAGCTTCAGACACCGAAAGCCTTCGCTTTGAAGATGTTGCCGGTGTTGAGCTACCAACAGATACTCTGGACAGAGTACGCACGGCTCCTATGGAGGAGGTGGAAGTAGAGGAGGAAGAAGAGAAAGATCCCGATGTTTACTTCAAGTGAAAGCGAATGTGTGATCCTCGTAGAAAGAGGGTGGTGAAGAAGCCTCATCGCCACACTCCTACTGTTATTACAGAGAGTGAATCAGCTGCAGCCCCCCTCCTCCTGCCCCCATTAGTTATCAAACTATCGACACAGAAACAGGTAACTGACAAAGCTGTTCCTGGCTTCGGTAAGATCAGTTCCATTTTTGCAACACACATATATACATATACAAATGTATATATATATATATATATATATTTATTTCCTCTTCTCTCATGCAGCTAACTTGTTTAACTTGTGATTGAGGAATCGAAGCCACATGAGAACAGGGAGATTATTACGATCCCTTGTTTAGCTACTAGGAGGGCGATGAGGTCATCTACTTCATCATTTCCGAAGATTCCAAAGGTGGCGTCATTGATGTCGGTCCTTCTGGTGTTGGTGCATCGAAAGAAAGCCCAATGGCTTCAAGTTCCAGAGGATGGGTTAAAGAGCCCTCGGCGAGCCGGACATTCCGGCTATGGAAGCCGTCAGGACAGATGAAATCCTTCCTGAGGTTGCTTCTGGAGCTTCTCCCGCTGCTGCCAAGGTTTCTTTTATGGAGCCTGCTGGAGTCAGCGTTGCCATTGAGGGAGTCCTGGGGGACACTGTTGCTGAGGCGGTTGAGGCGATGTCTCTTATGATCACATCACCTCTTGGTAATACCTTAACCATTTGTAAGCAATCTTTTCTTGATATTACTATACCTTGTTTTACCTTGTTTTAATAAAGTACTCTCGCCGGTGTTCCGCCTTTGGGTGTATCAACTTCGAGGGAACTAGCGAGTCTTCCCGGGGAATTTACGGAAGAGACAAGTACTTCAGTTGCTATAGATATTGCGGAGTTGGACATCTTGTATTGCAACCTATCTTCTTACCAGCCTAAACCTGCCGGTGACTATAAGATGGCCGAGGAGATAATGGTTGCGGAACCAATCGCACTCCCTGCCGAGCCGGTTGGTGAGACGACGGTGTTTTGTCTGATGCCGCCAGTGTTAACAACTACTGGGCTAAAGGTAATCACCAGCCCTACATCTCCGACGCTGGTCATTAAGCCAGTTCTTTCAGAAATAGTTACCATCCCTACTTCTATCGTGGCTGGTGTGCCAGTTTCAATGAAGGCTCCTCCCCGATCACCGGCGATTCCTCGTCTTTCTCCAGCCAGTGCTTCTGCCATTTCCTCCATTATGATAGTAAAACTGGTGGAAGCTTTATCTTCTGGGACTACTCGCTCACCAAGAGTAATTGAAGCTGAGAAAGAATTTGTGGCTGAGATGGTTGACAATTTCTACAAGAGCCTAAAGCGATCTATTGCTTTGATCTTGAAGGGCTCGACCACCTCATTTTCAGCTCTAAAGGTGGTCCTCTCTCGAAATATTGAGAGCATTCAATACTTTAGAGGAGATGACCAAACTGCAGACTTAGAGCTTCTGGTAGAGAAGTTTGAGAAGGACGTGGGTGAGTGGTGCCACCTCAGCAGTTCTGACTTGGATTCTTCAGTTGATGAAGAGCTTAAGCACCTGATCGCTTAAATGCAAGAGGCTCACTTTGCAGCATAGGAAGCAACCAAGACGGTATCTTCAGGTTTGAAATCCTTGAAAACAAGAAAAATAGAAATCGGAGATGCCATTGATGCTTCCAATAGCGCTCTTCTTGATGCTGAGGATAAGATTGAGAAGGCCAAAGAGATGATCAAGAGGGCCAATCTTCTCCTGTCTAAGGCTGAACTGATGCGTCTTGAGGAGATTGCTCGGCTGGAGCAGCTCAAAACCTAAAATGATGAAGTCTTACAGCAGGAGATAATACAAAGGACAATTTTGGCCGAAATTGAGGCTCGTTCGTCCCAGACAACGAGCTTTGATGAAGCTGAGTTGAGATCGCAGGCATTTATCAGAGCTGCTGAAGAGAGGAAGAACAAGCTGGCCATCCTTGAAGAATGGATCAAGTCCTACGAAATACCATCGTAGCTTGTAATCCATGTATCTCCTTTTTTTTCTGAATCAATAAAAATAATTCTATTTGACTCTTTTATTGTATTTTCTGCTTGTTTTATCTTCTAAGTTTGCAATAATTTCAAGTTATATCATAACTCTCAAAGGAAAGGAGATAACGTTATAGTCTTCCAACTTATACCATAAGAATATTAACTAATCTATTCAGAGGTCGACAAGATGATAGAATTAGTTATTTGATAAATTATCACCAATAAATTTGAAAAATGACTCGATTCAAATCTTGTTGAGATAAGAATGGGACAAAGTGAATTTGGCAATCTTATTGTTCAGAGGTTTACTATTAACATGACAGACTAAAGACCATCGGATTTTTGAATAGGTTATGATGAATTAGACACCACAATCACGTGATAGTTCCTACTGAACTAAAAAAAATGAAGTCTAGAATTTGCCAGTTAAAAGTGACAAACTAGGTATGTCGGACGAAATTTTGCCATTCAGAGCTGATGATTTGGGCATGATGACAAAATAGAGGTGAACCCGACTTTAGGAATCCGTCTATTCAGAGGTGGTAAACTGAACATGATAGACTAAGACACACTAAACTTCGAATCCGCTGCCAGAGGTATTCGTATTAACTTGACAGCTAGTCCATAAGAGACTGCAAAGGTAGATTGGATCTAGGCTCCTGTTGATGCAAAGGTGGTTGACTGGACATGACCAACTAAGAGATCTCAGGCTTGCAATCTGCTGTTCAGAGGTTTAGTGTTAACATGACAGCAAGAACTCCCGGCCTTGATAGAGGAAAGGAGAACAAAGTTATGTACTCATCTGTTCAGAGGTGGTAAACTGGACTTGATAGTTAGAGTACCATAAAAGGGAGAGATCTAGACATTCGTCGGTTCAGAGGTAATATGGATATAACCGTTTGAAAGTGGCTAGATTCAGAGTCCTGCCGTTCAGAGGTGGTGAACTGGACATAACAGCGAAGGGATAGTCCTTACCGGACTGGAAGATGAGACTTGGTTATCTATGGTTCAGAGGTATCATGAATATAACCGATTGAGAAACCACCAAGCTCGAAATTTTTACCGTTCAGAGGTGATAAACTGGACAGACGGTAAAAAGAAAGAATTCCACTGCGAGAAATAAGACTTGATCATAAACTCTGTGGGAAAATTGATATCTCCTTTGAATGTTATTCGGAAGAAATTGTCAGAGGTATATTGTTAACGTGACAACCAAGAAAGTCTATTAGGGACTTGAAAGGGAAATAATAGACTTTGAAGAGAGTCTACCAGAAACTTGCTGGGGAGTTAAAAAAATATGAAACCTATAAGAGATTCTATGTCGGAGAACTTCGTGGGGATTTAGAATGAGATTTGTAAAGCTGCCTATCAGAGGTATTTGAACATAACAACAATTTAAACGCACCTGTCCTTCTATTAAGAGAATGACACGTGAAGTTTTGATTTGTTGGGGATATTGATTTTATCTGCCGGGGAACATGTTAGAGTCTCACTACTAGAGATTTAATTTTAACCTGATAGGTTTGACTCATGATTCATTTTGCAAGGGAAATGAATATTATTTTATGTTGTCCTATCATTCCATGGACAGGAATTGGTAAGCGATTTTGCAGAGGAATCAAATAGGATCAGGTCCCTTAAGATTTTTAGCAAACCCTCAGCTGTCAGCGGGTTTGATATGCCTTTACCAACTACCGTTTGAGTTAGGCTAATCATGCTATTTCTCTCAGCATAATGAGTTGTCGAGAACTTATGTTGGACTTAAGAGCCAACATTTTCCTCTATCCATCGCCGTTAGAGGCGTTGGATCATTGTTACTTTAAATAACGTAATGTATCTCCTGAGTTTTCACTCTGTAGATGAGCTGGGGATTAAAGAAGTGGACACAAATTTTGCGAGAACTTTATCTAGAGATTAACCTTCCTTGTGGAGTCTCTATCGATCCTTATTTTGTTTCCATGTTGGAAAGGTTCTGCAAAAAGATGCGTCACGAACCTTCTTCAATGAGTTTGGCTTGATAAGTCATCAAATAAACTCATTTGATCTTCCATTCGATCAGTTATCACGTTTTGATATGAACGTGAAAACAGTGGAAAGGTTCTGCAAAAGGATGCATCACGAACCTTCTTCAATGAGTTTGGCTTGATAAGTCATCAGATAAACTCATTTGATCTTCCATTCGACCGGTTATCACGTTTTGATATGAACATGGAAACAGTGGAAAGGTTTTGCAAATGAGTTTGGCTTGATAAGTCATCAGATAAACTCATTTGATCTTCCATTCGATCGGTTATCACATTTTGATATGAAGGTGGAAATAGTGGAAAGGTTCTGCAAAAGGATGCGTCACGAACCTTCTTCAATGAGTTTGTCTTCATAAGTCATCAGATAAACTCATTTGATCTTCCGTTCGACCGGTTATCACGTTTTTATATGAACATGGAAACAGTGAAAAGGTTCTCCAAAAGGATGTGTCACGAACCTTCTTCAATGAGTTTGGCTTGATAAGTCATCAGATAAACTCATTGGATCTTCCATCTGATTGTTTGGACCCTTGGGTCATTGGGTCGAGCTTCGTTCGATTGAACTGGAGTAGGGAGGTATGCCACCACTGTATATCGAAAAGTCAGGCTAGATAAACCATCCTTCTGATTGTAAAGAAGAACGCTTGAAACTGTTGCTTAGGCATGCTTGACTTCAAAATATGACCTATTCTTATAAGTTGAAGATAGGTACGTGTTTATATACTAGAGCAGAGTGACAAGGCTAAAAATTTGACATTTTTCCTTTATCTTTTCTTCGATGTATACATCACGCATCATAATATCACCTATGTTCGGTCGACTCAGCGTTATTTGACCATAATGTGATATATTAAATGAGGAAAGATGCTTTTCTTTGGCGCTCTTCCAAATATTTTGAACCCCAAACCCTAATCCATCTTGGTCATTGCTTTAATGTTGACATCATGCATCACCAATGTTCAATTGGTTCAGCATCGATCGATGGTGATGTGAACTGATGATAGGACAGCTTCTGACGAGTTCATAGGTGAACTAGAGAAGAGTGACAAGGCTAAAATCAACGTTCACAACCTTGTTTCTTCTTCAATGTAACCAGTGTTCGATCAGCTCGACAGTGCTCGACAGGGAATTAGAGAAGAGTGGCAAGGCTAAAATCGAAGTTCATAACCTTATTTCCGGTGTTCGATCGGCTCTACATTGGTCGACGACGATATGATCCATTAAAGAAAAAAAGAAGCTTTTCTTTGGCGCTATTCCAGATATCTTAGATCTGAAAGTTCTGATTAAAGTTGTAATCTTAACCTGATCATAAGAAGAAACCTATCAAGGATAGTACTTCTTCAAAAATTTGCCGTTAATCGGCACGAGTGTATCACCGTCTAGGATTATAAGGCGGTATGCTCCATTTGAGTAGACTATTTCTATTACGAATGGTCCTTCCCATTTGGGCTGAAATTTGTCTTTGGTTTTGTGCGTCATGATCATGGGTCGTCTGATGGCTAAAACCAAATCTCCTTTTTGGAATACACTTTGCTTAACCTTCTTATTGAAGGCTTTTGAGATTTGAGCTTGGTACAACTCAATGTGTTATTGGGCTTATAGTCGTTTCTCATCTAGGGCTTTGAGTTCTTGAAGACATAACTGATCATTATCTTCTTTAGTCATCTTGGTTGCTAAGGCGACCCGTAGTGATGACATCTGGATCTCTAGAGGTATGACTGCTTCGCACCCATATACCAGAGAAAAAGACGTATTGCCTGTCGCAATTTGAATCGTGGTTCGATAAGCCCAAAGACATTCACCGAGCTTCTTATTCCAGTCTCATTTGTTCGACGAAATGAATTTCTTGAGTAGCTTGATAATTATTTTATTAAATGCTTCCGCCAACCCATTGCAGCAGGGTTATAAGCAGTTGACGCCTCATGCTGAATTCGGTACTTATTGCAAAATCGATAGAATACTTGGCTTACAAATGGGGACCATTATCATAAATAATCCGCTTGGGGACACCGAACCGATTAATGACATGGTATTTGATAAAGTTGACCACGTTGGAAGTTTTAATTTCAATAAGTGGTATAGCCTCTGCCCATTTCGAGAAATAATCAGTTATAGTTAAGATGAACTGATGACCTCTTGTTGATGAGGGGATGATAGGTCCTACATTATCAATTCCCCATGCTTCGAATGGCCATGGAGCAACAGTCGGGTGATGTAACTCCAGAGGTTGATGTATAAAGTCTGCATGAATTTGATAGGCTTTACACCTCCGTGCATATTTGATGGCATCAGCTACCACAGTTGGCCAATAGTAACTAAGTTTATGCAATCAATCCTTGAGTTTCAGATTGGTTGATGAGCTCCACATATACCATCATGTGCCTCTTTAAGCACTTCCTGTGCTTCTGAATTAGAGAGACAATGGGGCAGAATACCGTCATATGAGCAACGGTAGAGTGTCTTTACTATCGGATCATAGTAGAAGCGGAGAGACTTTCGTCGAATAGAAGCTGCTTTCTTTGAGTCGTCCGACAATATGTCATGCAAAGCATAGTCAATGAGGGGAAACCTCCAATCTCTATGTTCGAAATCTATTGAGGTTACATGAACTTCATTAGTTTCCAACACATGCTTAGGACAGACAAGACATCGAGTGGTCACTGTGAAATGGTAATTGTATCAATAGGCAAGGAGTCGTCTAGGTCTAGGTCAACCCTACTGTAGGCTTGGTTTTGATTTTTTTTCTTTTCTTTTTGATTGTTGTTTGATTTTTCCTTTTTGTTTGTGATTGTTTGTGAAATAGAATTCAATAATAACAATTCTTTCAATCCGAATATGAATCCATATTTCACAGCAACCCCATTTGATTCGGATAATTCCAACCCGGCGTTTTACAATATGCATCAACCAAATACACCGGGTTGGCCTTATCCGAATCAATACAACCCATACCCACATTCTTATGACTATAATTTCTAAAATAATTTCAACTCGTCACAGAGTCAATGGGGATTCACTTCCCCCGAGTTTAATTTTCAACCTCCTTGTCCCCCATGTCCACCTTGTCCACAATTTACACAATATTCATTCCCCGATTTCGCTTCCTATATTCCTTTTTCTGGACTTCCCATTGAAGAAAAATCTGAGTCAGAAAAGAGTATAGAAACTAATTTACAAGAGGTCGAGCGACAACTTCAGAAAATGAGGGCCTCTCCAATTCCACAACATTTTCAAGATTCATACTCAGTTCCACTAGTCCAAAATAGAAAACCATCAATTTTGGAAATGAGTATGCATGAGTCCAAACAACAATCACAAAATCTGATGGACTCACAATTTCACCACCAATTCCAAAACAACACTTCATCTTTTCAACAAAACGATGAACCTATCAATTATGTAAAGATGCTTGAAGCCATGACTCAGGCTCAAAACGCTCGTAATCGTGACATAGATATGATGATCCAAACTCTACCTTCTCATCGTTTGACCATTTCTGATGTCACTAACCATTCTGTCAGAGCCAAAGAGTCATGTTGTTTTGGAAATCAAGATTCAATTTCAGCACACCCATCTGAACTTGTCCAAACTTCAAATGTTAAAGATCCCATTGACATTTTGGCAAGTTATCCTTTTCCTGAAATTGAACTTGAGCATGAATATGATCATGAACCTCAAATTAGTGATTCAATTCTACTTCCTGATTCAATTATGACTCCGGTGTCTTTACCTGATTTCAATCCTTTTTCCAAGTCAGTATTGGATCCAGTACCAGTCCATTGTGAAATTGAATCACCAATCTCTTATGATGATCATATTGAACTTGACCAATTTCATACTTTTGAAAGTCCCATTGATAAATTGGCAAGTTCTCATTTTTGTGGAATTGAACTCAATGAGGAATGTGACTTTGATCCTCAAATTTGTGATCCAGTTCAAATTCCTGAATCATTATTGACTCCTGTTATATTACCCAATTTGAGTAACATTTTAGAGTCAGTTTTGATTCCCATACCTGTCATTCCTGAACTTGAATCACCAATCTTAGAAAGTCACATTCCATCATGGGGAAATGAATGTGGACTTGAGCTTCATCTTCTTGATTTGGACCCACTTCCTGAACCAATCTCGACTCCTGAACCTTTACTTGACTTAAGTCTTTTTCCTGAGTCAGTATTAGTTCCTGTAATTTCTGAGTCCAAATCAATCATTCCATTCTGGGACAAAGGTGTTGATAAATTTGACTCTGAAATTATTTTGAAAATTTGGAAATTAGATGGGGTAAATTTTTTAATAAAAATCACACATATATACATCATTCTAGTGGGTTGTATTCTTGAGGTCTCTGGCGGGTTCCTCCGGACTCCACGCAAGAATGATTGGGCCGCCTTTCGTGGACCAATCAGACCACCACCGGAACCACCACCTTGAGATGATTTTTCCTTCCCTCTCTATTTGTTTCATGCATACATACATCACGATGCATTGATGACATTGCATGAGATAAGTGTGGGGGAGGGTTTACTAACATAGAGTTTTTAGATTTTCTTTCTTTTACACTTCTTTTAGGATACTTTTAGAAATTTTTCCTTTTGTATAGGAATTTTCTCTTTCTTTAAAAACTTTTTGAAATAAGAGACAAAGTTTTAATTTATTTTTAAGAAAATTAAGATGATCTTAGAAATTAAGAAAGCCTTAATTATGACATCTTAAACCTAGTCGAAATAATAGATCTTGTTTAAGATTATAGGCTAAGTAAGAAAGATTGGGGAGATAATTTTATCTTGAATTTTTTGCCTTAGATAGTATGCACTTCATACTTACACAATTTTTGGGATGGAAACAAAGACCTAAAATGTCATAAATAAATAAAAAATAAAAAAATAAAAATAAATCATCACTTATTAAGCTGGATAATTATGCCTCAAGAAGCATGATTATTCACGCCTAACGGTGGTCAAAAGAAACAAATAATCCCTCTTAGTTTTGTGGCCTTGTTTACTTGAGTCCTTAAACCCGAGGGATGTTTTCTCATCTGGTGCCCTAAAACCATCTGGTCTGGGAGTCATCGGTTATAGGCTCGCTATATGGGTGAACTAGAAAGCCTAAGAAAACTAAGGGAAGAAGAAAAAAAAGAGAAAAAAAGAAAGAAAGAATATATATATAAATAAATGGCTTGATGGTTAGAGTTGAAATCCCAGAAATCTTCACTATCACAAAGTGCATATTATCTAGGTTTTATGAAAGATAAAATATTCAATCCTATTTTGAATTCTTACCTTAATTAAAGACAAGATCTTGCATAGAGGCTAAGTTTAAGGAAGAATAATTTTGGTGGACTTATGACCTTAGATCGCTTATATTTTTGCAAAAATATTTCATAAACTTGTCTCTCTTTCAAAATGCGTTTTCAAAATACTAACATTTGTCTTCTTTCTTTATGGATTTTGTGGGTGCAATCCGCTGAAAACCCTCAGGAGACAACACTCCTCCTCTAGGGTAACCTAGAGGTTTAACAGCTTGTTGCACACGCTCAGTGCAATCGCATCACACGCGAAAGTGGTGTAATAACCTCTGTAGTATAGTTTTTCTTTTCTTGTTTTGCTCGGGACGAGCAAAAGATAAGTGTGGGGGTGTGATTAGTCTACGATTATGCATTATTATATCGCATTTCCCACTGATATATAAATAAATTGTCGGTCTAAATCGTGTTTTGATCTCTATTGCAGGTAAAGCAAGAGTTCAAGGGCAAAGGAGTAATAAGAGGCTAATTAATCCCAATTTATGGTAATTAATCCCGCATTACTTGGAGGCCAAGCAAGGGATTATCTAGAAGATACGTCGAACCTAGACCTTTGCTCATGTCAGGCGAATATTCGGACGAAAGTACCAAAACGGGATATACCATGAACATTCTCGAAGCCAGAGGGACGTCCTGACAAAAACCAGGGACTTAAGTCCCTGGTATTGCCGCGGAAACGCGGCAATTCCCGCGTTTCCGCGGCAATAGTACGGAGCCACGCGTCGATTTTCGACGCGTGGCCCCATCTCGTCTTCTGGAGGCTTCCTATGCCTATAAATAGCCCTGTATGGGGCCAGAGCGCAAGTAGTCTTCATTTTTAGGAGTAGGTTCTGATTCTAGGAGAAGTTTAGTGTAGTGTAGGTAGGTGCTCTTCATTTCTCTTATATTTTCATTTCTTTTTAGATCATTGTAGTAGGGCTGAGAGATTCATAGAGAGAGATAGAGAGGGATTGATGTAATAGATAGTGACAGTCTATGTAAAGGTGCCTCCTTTCTCCTCCATTGTAATCTCCTTCATCTTCTACATGATGCTTTGCTAACTTTTCTTCTCATGGCAATCTAACTACTAACCACTAACCATCTAACCACTTACTTGATAATCCACATGAATCAAGTAGCCTCTACTAAGGCCTTGCTCTTGCAAGAGCCATTGATGGCTCATGATGATGGGTTCTAACATCTAACTTGCTAACTTGCTAACCAAGCTAACTCTCTCTTATTTCATGCTTTCTTTTAATGGTTGATGAGTTAATGCTTGTATTAGCTTGATCTTGATGCATGTTTAATTGTGATGAACTATCTATGTGCCATGCTTTGTATCGTCTCTTGAAGCCAAGGATTAGTGATGGCCGAGGATCAAAATGTGAGGCAACTATCATGAAGAGGTTAGCATGGTTAGTGGATCAATTAGTAGTTAGTAGCCATGAGTTTTCTTTTATCTTATTTTAGAAACTATTTTCAAAACTCTTTTATCATTTTTCTATCGATGTTTTCACCGCCTTCTTAGTTCACCTTTGTTTCATCTCCTTTTCTATTTTGTTTTCTAAACCACACTTCTATTTTGTTTTTCTTCGCCGTTTTCATCGCTCTCCTCACCTACCACATTGTGGATTTCCTTTTCTTTTCATTTTCATTCTTTGTCATTCTTTTAACAAAGAAGAACTGTTAAGAAACAACATGAATAGAAACTGTCAATGCTTCTATCGCCTCCCTTCCGTGTGGATACGACCCGTTAAGCCAATGCTATAACGGAAGTATCGAGGGTAAATTAGCACATACGAGCTTTTACATCGATTTCACAAACTACGCGTTTTTGAGTGCTAGTTCCGCCCCGATCATCAATTTTTGAGGGTTTACTAACATAGAGTTTTTAGATTTTCTTTCTTTTACACTTCTTTTAGGATACTTTTAGAAATTTTTCCTTTTGTATAGGAATTTTCTCTTTCTTTAAAAACTTTTTAAAATAAGAGACAAAGTTTTAATTTATTTTTAAGAAAATTAAGATGATCTTAGAAATTAAGAAAGCCTTAATTATGACATCTTAAACCTAGTCGAAATAATAGATCTTGTTTAAGATTATAGGCTAAGTAAAAAGATTGGGGAGATAATTTTATCTTGAATTTTTTGCCTTAGATAGTATGCACTTCACACTTACACAATTTTTGGGATGGAAACAAAGACCTAAAATGCCATAAATAAATAAAAAATAAAAATAATAAAAATAATCATCACTTATTAAGCTGGTAATTATGCCTCAAAAAGCTTGATTATTCACGCCTAACGGTGGTCAAAAGAAACAAATAATCCCCCTTAGTTTTGTGGCCTTGTTTACTTGAGTCCTTAAACCCGAGGGATGTTTTCTCATCTGGTGCCCTAAAACCATCTGGTCAGGGAGTCATCGGTTATAGGTTCGCTACATGGGTGAACTAGAAAGCCTAAGAAAACTAAGGGAAGAAGAAGGAAAAAAAAAAGAGAAAAAAAGAAAGAAAGAATATATATATATATATAAATAAATGGCTTGATGGTTAGAGTTGAAATCCCAGAAATCTTCACTATCACAAAGTGCATATTATCTAGGTTTTATGAAAGATAAAATATTCAATCCTATTTTGAATTCTTACCTTAATTAAAGACAAGATCTTGCATAGAGACTAAGTTTAAGGAAGAATAATTTTTGGTGGACTTATGACCTTAGATCGCTTATATTTTTGCAAAAATATTTCATAAACTTGTCTCTCTTTCAAAATGCGTTTTCAAAATACTAACATTTGTCTTCTTTCTTTATGGATTTTGTGGGTGCAATCCGCTGAAAACCCTCAGGAGACAACACTCCCCCTCTAGGGTAACCTAGAGGTTTAACGGCTTGTTGCACACGCTCAGTGCAATCGCGTCACCCGCGAAAGTGGTGTAATAACCTCTGTAGTATAGTTTTTCTTTTCTTGTTTTGCTCGGGACGAGCAAAAGATAAGTGTGGGGGTGTGATTAGTCTACGATTATGCATTATTATATCGCATTTCCCACCGATATATGATAAATTGTCGGTCTAAACCGTGTTTTGGTCTCTATTGCAGGTAAAGCAAGAGTTCAAGGGCAAAGGAGTAATAAGAGGCTAATTAATCCCAATTTATGGTAATTAATCCCGCATTACTTGGAGGCCAAGCAAGGGATTATCTAGAAGATACGTCGAACCTAGACCTTTGCTCATGTCAGGCGAATATTCGGACGAAAGTACCAGAAACGGGATATACCATGAACATTCTCGAAGCCAGAGGGACGTCCTGACAAAAACCAGGGACTTAAGTCCCTGGTATTGCCGCATAAACGCGGCAATTCCCGCGTTTCCACGGCAATAGTACGGAGCCACGCGTCGATTTTTGACGCGTGGCCCCGTCTCGTCTTCTGGAGGCTTCCTATGCCTATAAATAGCCCTGTATAGGGCCAGAGCGCAAGCAGTCTTCATTTTTAGGAGTAGGTTCTGATTCTAGGAGAAGTCTAGTGTAGTGTAGGTAGGTGCTCTTCATTTCTCTTGTATTTTCATTTCTTTTTAGATCATTGTAGTAGGGCTGAGAGATTCATAGAGAGAGATAGAGAGGGATTGATGTAATAGATAGTGACAGTCTATGTAAAGGTGCCTCCTTTCTCCTCCATTGTAATCTCCTTCATCTCTACATGATGCTTTGCTAACTTTTCTTCTCATGGCAATCTAACTACTAACCACTAATCATCTAACCACTTACTTGATAATCCACATGAATCAAGTAGCCTCTACTAAGGCCTTGCTCTTGCAAGAGCCATTGATGGCTCATGATGATGGGTTCTAACATCTAACTTGCTAACCAAGCTAACTCTCTCTTATTTCATGCTTTCTTTTAATGGTTAATGAGTTAATGCTTGTATTAGCTTGATCTTGATGCATGTTTAATTGTGATGAACCATCTATGTGCCATGCTTTGTATCGTCTCTTGAAGCCAAGGATTAGTGATGGCCGAGGATCAAAATGTGAGGCAACTATCATGAAGAGGTTAGCATGGTTAGTGGATCAATTAGTAGTTAGTAGCCATGAGTTTTCTTTTATCTTATTTTAGAAACTATTTTTAAAACTCTTTTATCATTTTTCTATCGATGTTTTCACCGCCTTCTTAGTTCACCTTTGTTTCATCTCCTTTTCTACTTTGTTTTCTAAACCACACTTCTATTTAGTTTTTCTTCGCCGTTTTCATCGCTCTCATTACCTACCACATTCTGGATTTCCTTTTCTTTTCGTTTTCATTCTTTATCATTCTTTTAACAAAGAAGAACTGTTAACAAACAACGTGAATAGAAACTGTCAATGCTTCTATCGCCTCCCTTCCCTGTGGATACGACCCGTTAAGCCAATGCTATAACGGAAGTATCGAGGGTAAATTAGCACATACGAGCTTTTTACATCGATTTCACAAACTACGCATTTTTGAGTGCTAGTTCCACCCCGATCATCAATTTTTGTTAGGGCTTGGGTTGTGTGAGTGGGGAGGTGGTTTTTGGGCCAAGGAAGGGTGATTAAATCCCCACCTTATCTTGTATGGATTTTGCCCTTAATTTCAATTTGTGCAAGTGTGCAATATAGACAATAGTATAACACAAAGCGATAAATCACCCACGTGTTTGTCCTATGCTATATGCAATGCCATATGTACATCTCCATCCAGATCACAACAACAGAACAAAATACAGTATATTGGAATTGAATTGACACGTGCCTAAATGCAAATGTCTAAACCGTTTAAATACCATATTTTAGTTCTTTAGTTTATTATGGTGTGTAGGCAATCAAACCAGAAAAGATAGCAGTACAAATCTACTAGCTATTACAATGAACACATCCCAGCACAACAAGATACACAATGATTACAAAATGGCCGCGTTTTTGCGGCAAAAGTCGCGTTTGCGAGCAGTGCTTTAGAAGCTGGGGCCCTGCTTTCAAGAGCAGGGAAATGCAAAGCTAGTTTATGTTCTGCAATGTTAAGCACCTGTAAAGATTGCTTTCAAGAGCAGGGAAATGCAGGACAATCTTTACTGGTGCTTAACATTGCAGAACATAAACTAGCTTTGCATTTCCCTGCTCTTGAAAGTAAGGCCCCAGCTTCTAAAGCACTGCCACGCAAACGCGACTTTTGCCGCGAAAACGCGGCCATTTTGTAATAATTGTGTATCTTGTTGTGCTGGGATGTGTTCATTGTAATAGCTAGTAGATTTGTACTGCTATCTTTTCTGCTTTGATTGCCTACACACCATAATAAACTAAATAACTAAAATATGGTATTTGGACGCTTTTAAAACGGTTTAGACATTTGCATTTAGGCACGTGTCAATTCAATTCCAATATACTGTATTTTGTTCTGTTGTTGTGATCTGGATGGAGATGTACATATGGCATTGCATATAGCATAGGACAAACACGTGGGTGATTTATCGCTTTGTGTTATACTATTATCTATATTGCACACTTGCACAAATTGAAATTAAGGGCAAAATCCATACAAGATAAGGTGAGGATTTAATCACCCTTCCTTAGCCCAAAAACCACCTCCCCACTCACACAACCCAAGCCCTGACAAAAATTGATGATCGGGGTGGAACTAGCACTCAAAAACGCGTAGTTTGTGAAATCGATGTAAAAGCTCGTATGTGCTAATTTACCCTCGATACTTCCGTTATAGCATTGACTTAACGGGTCATATCCACAGGGAAGGGAGGCGATAGAAGCATTGACAGTTTCTATTCACGTTGTTTGTTAACAGTTCTTCTTTGTTAAAAGAATGACAAAGAATGAAAACGAAAAGAAAAGGAAATCCAGAATGTGGTAGGTGAGGAGAGCGATGAAAACGGCGAAGAAAAACAAAATAGAAGTGTGGTTTAGAAAACAAAATAGAAAAAGAGATGAAACAAAGGTGAACTAAGAAGGCGGTGAAAACATCGATAGAAAAATGATAAAAAAGAGTTTTGAAAATATTTTCTAAAATAAGATAAAAGAAAACTCATGGCTACTAACTACTAATTGATCCACTAACCATGCTAACCTCTTCATGATAGTTGCCTCACATTTTGATCCTCGGCCATCACTAATCCTTGGCTTCAAGAGACGATACAAAGCATGGCACATAGATGGTTCATCACAATTAAACATGCATCAAGATCAAGTTAATATAAGCATTAACTCATCAACCATTAAAAGAAAGCATGAAATAAGAGAGAGTTAGCTTGGTTAGCAAGTTAGATGTTAGAACCCATCATCATAAGCCATCAATGGCTCTTGCAAGAGCAAGGCCTTAGTAGAGGCTACTTGATTCATGTGGATTATCAAGTAAGTGGTTAGATGGTTAGTGGTTAGTAGTTAGATTGCCATGAGAAGAAAAGTTAGCAAAGCATCATGTAGAGATGAAGGAGATTATAATGGAGGAGAAAGAAGGCACCTTTACATAGACTGTCACTATCTATTACATCAATCCCTCTCTATCTCTCTCTATGAATCTCTCAGCCCTACTACAATGATCTAAAAAGAAATGAAAATATAAGAGAAATGAAGAGCACCTACCTACACTACACTAAACTTCTCCTAGAATCAGAAACTACTCCTAAAAATGAAGACTGCTTGCGCTCTGGCCCTATACAGGGCTATTTATAGGCATAGGAAGCCTCCAGAAGATGAGACGGGGCCACGCATCGAAAATCGACGCGTGGCTCGTACTATTGCCGCGGAAACGTGGGAATTGCCGCGTTTCCGCTGCAATACCAGGGACTTAAGTCCCTGGTTTTTGTCAGGACGTCCCTCTGGCTTCGAGAATGTTCATGGTATATCCCGTTTCTAGTACTTTCGTCTGAATATTCGCCTGACATGAGCAAAGGTCTAGGTTCGACGTATCTTCTAGATAATCCCTTGCTTGGCCTCCAAGTAATGCGGGATTAATTACCATAAATTGGGATTAATTAGGCTCTTATTACTCCTTTGCCCTTGAACTCTTGCTTTACCTGCAATAGAGACCAAAACACGGTTTAGACCGACAATTTATTCATATATCGGTGGGAAATGCGATATAATAATGCATAATCATAGATTAATCACCAATGTAGCTGCTAGTGCAGCCAAAGCGTCGGCCTTAGTATTTTTGAATCGGGATACATGACTGATGTAAAAGCCATCAAATGAATTAGCCATTTTGATGACTGCACGGTAATAAGGTACAAAATCTCCGTGCCGAACCTCGTATTCTCCTTTAACCTTATTGATAATAAGTTTTGAATCACCATAAGCTTCAAGGTAGCGTACCCCCATTTCATGGGCGAGCTGAAGGCCGAGGAAGCATTATATTCCGCTACATTGTTGGAACATGGTTCCGTCAATGAAAATGCTCGAGGAAGGGCATGATTTTGTGGTGAGATAAATACAACCCCTATACCAGCAATAATCTTGCCTTTAGGGCCTGTTCTGGATGCTCCATCAAAGAACATCTGCCACACTTCATCCTCTGTTATTAGATTCAAAAATTTCATCTGGAATATCTTCATGAAGCTTTGAGCTTTCTGGGATCGGATGAGCCGCTAGAAAGTCTGCAAGCACTTGACCTTTGATTCCCTTCTGAGGGACAAAGAGCATGTCATATTGAGACAAGAGGATGGCCCACTTAGCTAACCTTGAATTCAGCGATCCTGGTTTCGTCATAAGGATACGCAAAGGATTAACTCTGAAAATGACATGTATGGCTTGGCCGACTAAGTATTGTCATGTCTTTTGAATAGCAAAGATAAGAACTAAATATTCCTTCTCAATAGGGTTATACCGGGACTCAGCTCCTATCAGAGTCCTGCTCAGATAGTAAATGGCATGTTCATGGCTGTCATCATTCTTTTGAGCAAGCAGAGCACCAAGAGAATGGTCCATATCTTTTACATATAGAAGGAATGGTTTGCCTGATATGAGAGCCACTAAGACTGGAGGTTTGGTGAGGTATATTTTGGTATCCTTGAAAGCTTCTTGACAGGCTCTATGCCATACAAAAGAAACACCCTTATTCATAAGCCAGGTGAATGGTTGACAATGGCCTGAGAGATTTGCGATGAATCTTTTGATATAGGCCAACCTACCTTGCAGACCCCTGAGTTCTTTGAGATTCTTAGGTGGATACATGTTCTGAATAGCTTTGACCTTGACTTGGTCAAGATGAATTCCTTTTGGCGTGATAATGAATCCCAGGAACTTATTGCTTGAAACCCCCAAGAAGGACTTTGTTGGATTCATTTTCAACTGATGGGCTCGCATTATATCGAACATTGACTTTGGTCACGAAGATGATCATTCTTATTGTGACTTTTGATAGCAATATCGTCAACATAGCATTCTACTATTTTTCGGAGGTGGTTACGAAAAATTGTATTCATTGCACGTTGATAAGTTGCTCCTGTGTTCTTTAATCCAAAGGGCATCACAGTGTAGCAATATATCCCCAATGGCATCCTGAATGAAGTATGCTTCTTGTCCTGTAGGTACATCTTGATTTGATTGTACCCTGAGAAGCTATCCATAAAAAATATTCTCTCAAAGCCACAGGTATTGTCAGTGATGGGCAATAGGAACTTGTCTTTAGGGCAGGCTGCATTGAGATCGCGGTAGTTAATACAGACCCAAATTTTTTCATTCTTTTTAAGAACGGGGATAATATTAGCAATCCAATCCGGATGTTGCTTCTCCCGTATGAAACCACATGCGATGAGTTTATGGACTTCAGCTTCAATAGCTTCCATAATGTCAGAGCGAAATTGTCATTGTTGTTGTTTCATTGGCTTAACGTCAGACTTAATATTCAGACGATGCATAGCTATTTGCAGATTTCGACCGGGCATATCTTTGTAATTCCATGCAAAGACATCGATATACTCCCGTACGAGTGTACCAATTCTTCTCTCTCTTTAAGTGACAAACCCTCACTTATAGAGATGGGTTTAGGGTGATCTTGACTACCCAAATTAATCTGAATCACCCTGTCCTCAGTAGGCGGTTCGCGTTGTTCGAATTGCTTTTCCCACTGGAAATCAAGTTGCTGAGCCTATGGTTCAGCATCAAACATTTCAATAGCCTCCTTGTGCTCCAATCGATTGATCGAAGTCATATTGACGGAGAGATTCTTGAAAAGCATCCCTGTACTAACATCTGACTCCCACTCAGATGACGAGGCAGAATGTGACAGGATTGATTCGTTGTCTTCATATTGAAATGGAGTAGGAGTAAGAGGTACAGCATATCCCAACCCCCTGTGTTTTATCATGGTAATTTGTCGGTTTCCCTTTTGGCACGAAATTTTGTAGAAAATCACCTCATCCTTTTTTGAAGTTCAGGCCATTCCCACGCTATAGGTTGTACCCCATTTATCTCATCATATGCTCTGCTGATCATGCATAATGAAAGAATTGCGGGAGATCTGAGTCTGAACTCGAATCTGTGACTGCAGACCTTCGCAGTGGGCCCTACCAAATACTATCGGTGATTGACTCCTTTTGGATGGAGGGACCATGAAGACAGATCCTTCTGCACACTTTACAGACGTACTTGTCATGCTTAGTACAGGCAAATGCATGTGTAGAGTGCTATCATCGACAGAATCAAATAATTTGACACTCTCAGGATAATCAAAAGTAATATTCTCATTAATTACCCATTCATCATCATCCCCAATGGGATTATTACATTGAGGATTATTAAAATATGTTACAATTGGTTCACGAGCAAAAGTAGCTAGCGTGTCTTCTTCAGACTCTGAATCTGCTTCATTGCCACTATCGCCGTCTTCAGGCAACAATTCTTTTGATGCTTTATTAGCTTCCTGATATAGGAGAACATCAGTAAAGTAATTTTTCACTCCTTTGAATGGTTATTTTTCAGCAAACGTCGTTCGTACCGTTGCATTATCTTCTACGTACTTGAAGCACTGGTGCAGAGTAGAAGGAACGATCTAGTTAGCATGGATCCAAGGTCGTCCAAGCAATAAGTTGTATGACGTGTCAACGTCAATGACGTAACATGTTACTTCTGATTTCAGGTCTCTGATTCGACAACGAAGTTGAATCTTTCCTAGTGGGTGACTACTCCGTGCATTAAAATCGTATATCATAGTAGTTATTGCAGATAGCCGATAAAGCGGTATCCCAAGGAAGTAGAGGAGCCTTTTTGGGAATGACGCTGAGCGCTGTTGTGTCACGTCAGTAGTTTTCTCATACTATTTCAAGTACGATTTTCCAGACCGAGTACCTGTTGGTTGAAGTGCATCAGCCTGTGCCATGAATGTATGCCTCTCATTTTCAGAATCGCTAAGAGAAGCTATCTTTATATTTTCATCATCTAGCAAATTAGAGACATTGTTGTAGGATTTTCCCTTTGACTTAGATTTCTTTGAATCCCATTGTTTGTCTTGGGCGAGGTCTGGGTGCACCCATATGATTTTCCCTGTTTTCAATGTCAAGAGAACAAGACCTTTAGCCTCTTGTTGTATAGCTGAAGGATTATTTATCTCCAGTCAAGCCTTAGCGATTGGAGGAGATCCATTAGGGACTATGACCTTTGGCATAGTGTCAATTCGAGAGTCACCATGTTTACTGTGACTTTCTTTTGTTCTGACTTTAAAGTTAGAACCCCGGCATCGACTAAAACCTAAATTTTGTCCTTGAGGACAAAGCATTTGTTGGTAGGATGATGAACCATCCTATGAAAAAGACAATAATTGGGATCGTTTGCGTATCCCACTTCGTTAGGGTTTCGAGCCTCTAGCAGCTTCAACTTATTTCCCTTTTGGAGCAAATGGAATATTATAACAACCTGCTCATCTTTGAAGGAGTACTGCTTCGGAGGAAACTTAAACTCCTGATTATTGATGCCGCTCTTTGATTGGTAGTGAAAAATGCATTTTTATCATAACATTTACCATCACATTTTCATATTTATTCATTTAATTCTGCACATTTATTAATATTTTGTGATTTATTGTGTGCAGGCCTCGAGTTCTTATTTTTATAAGAAATAAAGCCTAATGAAGCCCAAAAGCCCATATTTGAAGCCCAAGAGTCAAAATGCAAATATCAATTGTCAAAGTGCAATTATGCAAGGGCTAAAGTTGCAATTATTAAAGATGAGGGAAGGATAGAATTCTACCCAACCCTAAACTCTTGCAGGATGAGGATAAAAGCCAAAGAGAGTGCAAAGATAAAAATTCAAAGAATTCGGATTCAGACTGTACACGTTTTAGTGTTTAAATCATAACTTTTGCTACAGTTATGCAAATCCGATGATTCAAGATGCTCCAGAAAGAAGACTTGAAGACCTACAACTCTTATGTTGATCAAACTTTCCAATTCTATCCGTAGATAAGCTGAATTTGGCGATCAATATGATAAGAAGTTGCAGGACAGATTTGAATTTCTGGAGATAAGATCTTTTTGGGAGAGTTGTACTAGGACTCTACATCTTCCAACACCTATAAATATCCCTGCAGATGCAACACAGAGAGTACACAGTCCAGAGAAGAGCCAAGGGCCAAAGTTAGGGTTTTTAGGTTTTCTTTCCACCTCTGTATATTTTTTATTTTCTTTTTGTAAAAGCTGAGAGGAGATGATGTATTCATGGAGGAAGGGATCTGCTTGTACTGATGGTGACAGTCGGTGTAAGTGTTATTTTTCCACCATTGTTTAATAATCAAATCAAGGCTTGTTTTATTTTATTCTTGTATTATTCTAGTTTCTTTTATTCTTATTTTAATCTTGTATCTACTTTCTTCTATTTGTTCTCTAATGTCTTGCCCACCATGAGATCCAACTGCTTCAAGAATACCTAGCCGAAGAAGGAACCTTGACGGCCCAATGGCGATGAACAGGTCTTTATAGCTTGTTTTTCATTTCGTAGAGTAGATTAAGAAGGCGGACGATCCCATAAGCCGTGCTTGTACACCTTCCAAGAAAAGGGAAATCATCGCAACGGTTCAAACGGCAAGCAGACTAAAGAGATAAGTTTTCTTTCTTTTTCTTTTCTTTTTTTTTTGTAGATTAAATACAACTCATCTCCATATTCTTTTCTACCACCCATTGTAAATACCACTTCCTTTCTAACTTAACAAATAAAAATAAAAACTTTAGAGAAACTTGCTTAACGCTTCCATCGCAGTCCCTCCCTGAGGATCACGACCCGCATAGCCCTGCTACCGCGGATTAGAACTGAGACTTGCACATCTATTCTTAAAACTAACATATAATATTTTGTGTGCAGGAAAATTCAGTCAACAAATTGGCGCCGTTGCCGGGGAGGGACGGTAAGTTTATCTCTAAAACAAAAAATTTAATTTTTAACTAATTCTTTATTCTTTTCTGTTTGCAGGTTTGGAGAACAGGAAACAGAAACATAGCAGCAGCAGTGGACATATTGCTATTCTGTGCCTCTGCCCTCGAAGGCAGAGCACCAGAACCCACTGTTTTGCCGCGGATCCGCGGCCAGAGCCGCGGAAACGCGGCAATAGTGGTGATTTACTGATCCAAATTTTTGCAGGGTGCTTCAAGTTAAAAATTCTGCTTTCTGCTCTGTTCTGATTTGTTCTGTGATATACCTGTAAATTGCTAATAATTCAACAGTAAATTATTGGTTGTTAAAAATAAAATTTGATTAGACGTTTGCATATTAGGCACGTGTCTTTTCAATTATTTTTATTTACTGTTGAAGAGTGCTGGAGGAGCAAGGTACGTACGCATTGCATGTAGAATAGGACTCATCTCTTGGTTGATTTTCTGCTTTGAGTGATTCTTATCTATTTATCTTGTACACTTGCACTAATTCATCTTAAGGGCATAACCCATTAACAAGATAAGGTGGGGATTTCATCACCCTTCCTTAGCCCAAAAATCATATCCCAAGCACTCACTAACCCAAGCCTAACTAAAAAAGAGTAGACGTTGGCCCTAGGGACATCTCGGACTCAATTAGGAGATTATCCTAAGGGGGAACGGTGTTGGAAGTTGACTCCTGCCAAATCAGTGTCTAGGAAGGGGATTGAGGGCCGAAAGCCCGAAGTGTGGTGGTTATTTAATTAAGGAACGTCTTTGACGGAAAACCTCCCACCACTCTTGCCCTGACCTGGCTGATTAACTTGTGGTCAAAGTCTGCACCCAACCTCCTGTGGACGGTCTAACCAGTTAGGAGTCGTCTAGGTCATAGGTCTACCCTAACTTAGGTTAGAATTTTTCTTTTTTTTTTGTTTATTTGTTTGTTGTGTTTGTGTTGGTGTGATATGGCATATAAGAATAATTCCAATTTTAATCCATATTACACCCCTAACTATTATTCGGATATTACCAACCCGGCATACCCTAACTTTGACCAATCTAGTGTGCCGGAATGGTCTTATCCGAATGAGTATAACCCACACCCCCCATCTTATGACTATAATTTCCATAATAATTTCAACTCGTCACAGAGTTCATGGGTTTCGAGTCCCCCGAGTCTAATTCTCAACCAAATTGTCCTCCATATCCATCTAGTCCACATTCTTCCCAAGATTCATACTCAGATCCACCCATTCAGAATAGAAAATCATCTATCGGGGAAATGATGAGTATGCACGAGTCCAAGCAACAACCACCATCAATCTTAGACATGATGATGCGTGAGTCCACCGATTCACAACTTCATCACGATCTCACTTCCTCTTTCCAAATCCAATTCCAAAAGAGGCTTGAAGCCATGACTCAGGCTAGATTAGCTCGCGAGCATGATTTAGATATGATGGTTCAATCTTTGCGTTCTTACAGTTCGGCAAATTCTGATATCGCTGACCATTCTCTTAGAGCCGACGAACCAAGTTGCTTTGGACAACAAGATTCTATTTCAGTGCCATCATCTGAACTTGCCGAAACTCCAATTCTTGATAATTTGGCAAGTTTTTCCTTTCCTGAAATAGAACTTGAGCATGAATATGATCATGATCTCCCACTTGATGATTCAATTTTATTTCCTGATCCAATAATGACTCCAGTGTCTCCACCTGATTTCACTTCTCCCGAGTCAACATTGGATCCTATTCCAATTCATTATGAAATTGAATCACCCATTTTAGATGATCATATTGAACTTGACCTAGATTCTCACAATCTCTTTACTTTGAAACTGATTGTACAATTCTGACGGAAGATGTTGACCTTAGTTTTGAAGAATTGTATGGCGATGAGCTAGAATTCCTTAATATTGGAAGTAAAGAGATATCACCCATATTAGGTCACATTCCATTGTGGGAAGAAGATTGTGGACTTGAGTTTCAATTTCTTGACTTGGACCCAATTCTTGAACCTAGCCCGACTCCTGAGCCCTTACTTGATTTGAGCATTTTCCCTGAGTCGGTATTCGTTCCCGCACCTATATTGTCCAAGTCAATAATTCCATCTTTTCATACTCCATTTTGGGACAAGGAGGTTGAGACAATTAACTCTGAAATTTATTATGAAATTTGGAAATTTGATAGGGTGGAAATACTAAAAAATGATTATATATATATTTTAGTGGGTTATGTAAGGAAAATTTCTGGTGGGTTTCACCAAATTATTTGTTATCTTGATTGGGCCGCATTTCGTGGACCAATTAGACCACCTCCGGAACCACCACCCTAAGGTAATTTCCGCCTTCCCTTGTTCTGTTTCATGTATATATGCATTCATTCATACATTGAGGACAATGCATGAGATAAGTGTGGGGGTGGGCTTTACTAACATACTAACATAAGTAGACACTAACAAAATTTGCTAAAAAAAAAAAAAAAAATTTTAAAAAAAAATTATTATAAAAAGGACAATATTTTGACTTATTTTTTTGAAAGAAATCTAAGTTAGTTTTAAGGATTAGGAAAATCATGATTAGGATTTCTAAAAACTTGATTAAAATAAATGAATTGTTTAATTTTTAGGTATAGGAGAGAAATTGAATAAATAATTAGTCTTGATTTTTACCTTAATGAAATGTGCATACCAAATGCATATCTAGGATTCTAAGACAAAGACCTTGTGCCTCATAAAAAAAAAAAAAAAAGAAGAAAAAAAAATCACCAATTAAGCTGATACATGTGCCTCAAGAAGCATAAGTATTCATGCCTAAAGGTTAGTAAATAAAATAAAATCCTTAGTTTTGGGGCCTAGTTCACTCGAATTTGAGTCCGCGGGGTGTTTTCTCACTTGGTGCCCTAAAGCCAACCGGTTTGGGAGTCATCCACTTTAAGTTCGTTACATGGGTGGATTAGAAAGCCTAAGAAGACTAAGAAAAATAATATATGTATTAACACATCTAATAATCAATTAGTTAGGTATGAGGGCCTCAAGAAGCCTTGATACTTATACGAAAGAAAATTAGATGAGTTATACATGCCAAAAAAATAAAAATAAAAAAAAATAAATATATTAACACATCTAATAGTCAATTAGTTAGGTATGAGGGCCTCAAGAAGCCTTGATACTTACACGAAAGAAAATTAGATGATGTTATAAAAATAATAAAGAGGCATGAGAGTCCAAGTTAAGGAATTCCTAGATTCACAAGGGTGCGTATGACTTTTGGTAACGAAAAAGACTATATTAGAAATTCAATTTTAATCCTTACCTAAAATGAATAACAATTGACTTTATAAAGACTAGGTTTGAAGAATGAATAAAAATGAGGATCCTAAAACTTATAGACTACTTAGTCTCTTCAATAATAATTCAAATATTTTCCTTTTTATGGATTTTGTGGGTGCAATCCGCTGAAAACCCTCACGAGACAACACTCGTCCTCTAGGGTAACCTAGAGGTTTAACGGCTTGTTGCACGTGCTAAGTGCAATCGTGATTCCTACGAAAGTGAGTTAGATTAGATTAACTTTTCATTTCTTTTTTCTTTTTCTTTATTTTTACTCGAGGACGAGCAAAAAGATAAGTGTGGGGGTGTGATTGGTAGTGAAAAATGCATTTTTATCATAACATTTACCATCACATTTTCATATTTATTCATTTAATTCTGCACATTTATTAATATTTTGTGATTTATTGTGTGCAGGCCTCGAGTTCTTATTTTTATAAGAAATAAAGCCTAATGAAGCCCAAAAGCCCATATTTGAAGCCCAAGAGTCAAAATGCAAATATCAATTGTCAAAGTGCAATTATGCAAGGGCTAAAGTTGCAATTATTAAAGATGAGGGAAGGATAGAATTCTACCCAACCCTAAACTCTTGCAGGATGAGGATAAAAGCCAAAGAGAGTGCAAAGATAAAAATTCAAAGAATTCGGATTCAGACTGTACACGTTTTAGTGTTTAAATCATAACTTTTGCTACAGTTATGCAAATCCGATGATTCAAGATGCTCCAGAAAGAAGACTTGAAGACCTACAACTCTTATGTTGATCAAACTTTCCAATTCTATCCGTAGATAAGCTGAATTCGGCAATCAACATGATAAGAAGTTGCAGGACAGATTTGAATTTCTGGAGATAAGATCTTTTTGGGAGAGTTGTACTAGGACTCTACATCTTCCAACACCTATAAATATCCCTGCAGATGCAACACAGAGAGTACACAGTCCAGAGAAGAGCCAAGGGCCAAAGTTAGGGTTTTTAGGTTTTCTTTCCACCTCTGTATATTTTTTATTTTCTTTTTGTAAAAGCTGAGAGGAGATGATGTATTCATGGAGGAAGGGATCTGCTTGTACTGATGGTGACAGTCGGTGTAAGTGTTATTTTTCCACCATTGTTTAATAATCAAATCAAGGCTTGTTTTATTTTATTCTTGTATTATTCTAGTTTCTTTTATTCTTATTTTAATCTTGTATCTACTTTCTTCTATTTGTTCTCTAATGTCTTGCCCACCCTGAGATCCAACTGCTTCAAGAATACCTAGCCGAAGAAGGAACCTTGACGGCCCAATGGCGATGAACAGGTCTTTATAGCTTGTTTTTCATTTCGTAGAGTAGATTAAGAAGGCGGACGATCCCATAAGCCGTGCTTGTACACCTTCCAAGAAAAGGGAAATCATCGCAACGGTTCAAACGGCAAGCAGACTAAAGAGATAAGTTTTCTTTCTTTTTCTTTTCTTTTCTTTTTTGTAGATTAAATACAACTCATCTCCATATTCTTTTCTACCACCCATTGTAAATACCACTTCCTTTCTAACTTAACAAATAAAAATAAAAACTTTAGAGAAACTTGCTTAACGCTTCCATCGCAGTCCCTTCCTGAGGATCACGACCCGCATAGCCCTGCTACCGCGGATTAGAACTGAGACTTGCACATCTATTCTTAAAACTAACATATAATATTTTGTGTGCAGGAAAATTCAGTCAACAAATTGGCGCCGTTGCCGGGGAGGGACGGTAAGTTTATCTCTAAAACAAAAAATTTAATTTTTAACTAATTCTTTATTCTTTTCTGTTTGCAGGTTTGGAGAACAGGAAACAGAAACATAGCAGCAGCAGTGGACATATTGCTATTCTGTGCCTCTGCCCTCGAAGGCAGAGCACCAGAACCCACTGTTTTGCCGCGGATCCGCGGCCAGAGCCGCGGAAACGCGGCAATAGTGGTGATTTACTGATCCAAATTTTTGCAGGGTGCTTCAAGTTAAAAATTCTGCTTTCTGCTCTGTTCTGATTTGTTCTGTGATATACCTGTAAATTGCTAATAATTCAACAGTAAATTATTGGTTGTTAAAAATAAAATTTGATTAGACGTTTGCATATTAGGCACGTGTCTTTTCAATTATTTTTATTTACTGTTGAAGAGTGCTGGAGGAGCAAGGTACGTACGCATTGCATGTAGAATAGGACTCATCTCTTGGTTGATTTTCTGCTTTGAGTGATTCTTATCTATTTATCTTGTACACTTGCACTAATTCATCTTAAGGGCATAACCCATTAACAAGATAAGGTGGGGATTTCATCACCCTTCCTTAGCCCAAAAATCATATCCCAAGCACTCACTAACCCAAGCCTAACTAAAAAAGAGTAGACGTTGGCCCTAGGGACATCTCGGACTCAATTAGGAGATTATCCTAAGGGGGAACGGTGTTGGAAGTTGACTCCTGCCAAATCAGTGTCTAGGAAGGGGATTGAGGGCCGAAAGCCCGAAGTGTGGTGGTTATTTAATTAAGGAACGTCTTTGACGGAAAACCTCCCACCACTCTTGCCCTGACCTGGCTGATTAACTTGTGGTCAAAGTCTGCACCCAACCTCCTGTGGACGGTCTAACCAGTTAGGAGTCGTCTAGGTCATAGGTCTACCCTAACTTAGGTTAGAATTTTTCTTTTTTTTTTGTTTATTTGTTTGTTGTGTTTGTGTTGGTGTGATATGGCATATAAGAATAATTCCAATTTTAATCCATATTACACCCCTAACTATTATTCGGATATTACCAACCCGGCATACCCTAACTTTGACCAATCTAGTGTGCCGGAATGGTCTTATCCGAATGAGTATAACCCACACCCCCCATCTTATGACTATAATTTCCATAATAATTTCAACTCGTCACAGAGTTCATGGGGTTTCGAGTCCCCCGAGTCTAATTCTCAACCAAATTGTCCTCCATATCCATCTAGTCCACATTCTTCCCAAGATTCATACTCAGATCCACCCATTCAGAATAGAAAATCATCTATCGGGGAAATGATGAGTATGCACGAGTCCAAGCAACAACCACCATCAATCTTAGACATGATGATGCGTGAGTCCACCGATTCACAACTTCATCACGATCTCACTTCCTCTTTCCAAATCCAATTCCAAAAGAGGCTTGAAGCCATGACTCAGGCTAGATTAGCTCGCGAGCATGATTTAGATATGATGGTTCAATCTTTGCGTTCTTACAGTTCGGCAAATTCTGATATCGCTGACCATTCTCTTAGAGCCGACGAACCAAGTTGCTTTGGACAACAAGATTCTATTTCAGTGCCATCATCTGAACTTGCCGAAACTCCAATTCTTGATAATTTGGCAAGTTTTTCCTTTCCTGAAATAGAACTTGAGCATGAATATGATCATGATCTCCCACTTGATGATTCAATTTTATTTCCTGATCCAATAATGACTCCAGTGTCTCCACCTGATTTCACTTCTCCCGAGTCAACATTGGATCCTATTCCAATTCATTATGAAATTGAATCACCCATTTTAGATGATCATATTGAACTTGACCTAGATTCTCACAATCTCTTTACTTTTGAAACTGATTGTACAATTCTGACGGAAGATGTTGACCTTAGTTTTGAAGAATTGTATGGCGATGAGCTAGAATTCCTTAATATTGGAAGTAAAGAGATATCACCCATATTAGGTCACATTCCATTGTGGGAAGAAGATTGTGGACTTAAGTTTCAATTTCTTGACTTGGACCCAATTCTTGAACCTAGCCCGACTCCTGAGCCCTTACTTGATTTGAGCATTTTCCCTGAGTCGGTATTCGTTCCCGCACCTATATTGTCCAAGTCAATAATTCCATCTTTTCATACTCCATTTTGGGACAAGGAGGTTGAGACAATTAACTCTGAAATTTATTATGAAATTTGGAAATTTGATAGGGTGGAAATACTAAAAAATGATTATATATATATTTTAGTGGGTTATGTAAGGAAAATTTCTGGTGGGTTTCACCAAATTATTTGTTATCTTGATTGGGCCGCATTTCGTGGACCAATTAGACCACCTCCGGAACCACCACCCTAAGGTAACTTCCGCCTTCCCTTGTTCTGTTTCATGTATATATGCATTCATTCATACATTGAGGACAATGCATGAGATAAGTGTGGGGGTGGGCTTTACTAACATACTAACATAAGTAGACACTAACAAAATTTGCTAAAAAAAAAAAAAAAATTTTAAAAAAAAATTATTATAAAAAGGACAATATTTTGACTTATTTTTTTTGAAAGAAATCTAAGTTAGTTTTAAGGATTAGGAAAATCATGATTAGGATTTCTAAAAACTTGATCAAAATAAATGAATTGTTTAATTTTTAGGTATAGGAGAGAAATTGAATAAATAATTAGTCTTGATTTTTACCTTAATGAAATGTGCATACCAAATGCATATCTAGGATTCTAAGACAAAGACCTTGTGCCTCATAAAAAAAAAAAAGAAGAAGAAAAAAAATCACCAATTAAGCTGATACATGTGCCTCAAGAAGCATAAGTATTCATGCCTAAAGGTGAGTAAATAAAATAAAATCCTTAGTTTTGGGGCCTAGTTCACTCGAATTTGAGTCCGCGGGGTGTTTTCTCACTTGGTGCCCTAAAGCCAACCGGTTTGGGAGTCATCCACTTTAAGTTCGTTACATGGGTGGATTAGAAAGCCTAAGAAGACTAAGAAAAATAATATATGTATTAACACATCTAATAATCAATTAGTTAGGTATGAGGGCCTCAAGAAGCCTTGATACTTATACGAAAGAAAATTAGATGAGTTATACATGCCAAAAAAATAAAAATAAAAAAAAATAAATATATTAACACATCTAATAGTCAATTAGTTAGGTATGAGGGCCTCAAGAAGCCTTGATACTTACACGAAAGAAAATTAGATGATGTTATAAAAATAATAAAGAGGCATGAGAGTCCAAGTTAAGGAATTCCTAGATTCACAAGGGTGCGTATGACTTTTGGTAACGAAAAAGACAATATTAGAAATTCAATTTTAATCCTTACCTAAAATGAATAACAATTGACTTTATAAAGACTAGGTTTGAAGAATGAATAAAAATGAGGATCCTAAAACTTATAGACTACTTAGTCTCTTCAATAATAATTCAAATATTTTCCTTTTTATGGATTTTGTGGGTGCAATCCGCTGAAAACCCTCACGAGACAACACTCGTCCTCTAGGGTAACCTAGAGGTTTAACGGCTTGTTGCACGTGCTAAGTGCAATCGTGATTCCTACGAAAGTGAGTTAGATTAGATTAACTTTTCATTTCTTTTTTCTTTTTCTTTATTTTTACTCGAGGACGAGCAAAAAGATAAGTGTGGGGGTGTGATTGGTAGTGAAAAATGCATTTTTATCATAACATTTACCATCACATTTTCATATTTATTCATTTAATTCTGCACATTTATTAATATTTTGTGATTTATTGTGTGCAGGCCTCGAGTTCTTATTTTTATAAGAAATAAAGCCTAATGAAGCCCAAAAGCCCATATTTGAAGCCCAAGAGTCAAAATGCAAATATCAATTGTCAAAGTGCAATTATGCAAGGGCTAAAGTTGCAATTATTAAAGATGAGGGAAGGATAGAATTCTACCCAACCCTAAACTCTTGCAGGATGAGGATAAAAGCCAAAGAGAGTGCAAAGATAAAAATTCAAAGAATTCGGATTCAGACTGTACACGTTTTAGTGTTTAAATCATAACTTTTGCTACAGTTATGCAAATCCGATGATTCAAGATGCTCCAGAAAGAAGACTTGAAGACCTACAACTCTTATGTTGATCAAACTTTCCAATTCTATCCGTAGATAAGCTGAATTTGGCGATCAATATGATAAGAAGTTGCAGGACAGATTTGAATTTCTGGAGATAAGATCTTTTTGGGAGAGTTGTACTAGGACTCTACATCTTCCAACACCTATAAATATCCCTGCAGATGCAACACAGAGAGTACACAGTCCAGAGAAGAGCCAAGGGCCAAAGTTAGGGTTTTTAGGTTTTCTTTCCACCTCTGTATATTTTTTATTTTCTTTTTGTAAAAGCTGAGAGGAGATGATGTATTCATGGAGGAAGGGATCTGCTTGTACTGATGGTGACAGTCGGTGTAAGTGTTATTTTTCCACCATTGTTTAATAATCAAATCAAGGCTTGTTTTATTTTATTCTTGTATTATTCTAGTTTCTTTTATTCTTATTTTAATCTTGTATCTACTTTCTTCTATTTGTTCTCTAATGTCTTGCCCACCATGAGATCCAACTGCTTCGAGAATACCTAGCCGAAGAAGGAACCTTGACGGCCCAATGGCGATGAACAGGTCTTCATAGCTTGTTTTTCATTTCGTAGAGTAGATTAAGAAGGCGGACGATCCCATAAGCCGTGCTTGTACACCTTCCAAGAAAAGGGAAATCATCGCAACGGTTCAAACGGCAAGCAGACTAAAGAGATAAGTTTTCTTTCTTTTTCTTTTCTTTTCTTTTTTGTAGATTAAATACAACTCATCTCCATATTCTTTTCTACCACCCATTGTAAATACCACTTCCTTTCTAACTTAACAAATAAAAATAAAAACTTTAGAGAAACTTGCTTAACGCTTCCATCGCAGTCCCTCCCTGAGGATCACGACCCGCATAGCCCTGCTACCGCGGATTAGAACTGAGACTTGCACATCTATTCTTAAAACTAACATATAATATTTTGTGTGCAGGAAAATTCAGTCAACACTCTTCTTGGTCTTCGGAGGAGTATCCCCTGACAACTCAACGGACATAGTCTCCTTCCCTTTGGCTTGGGAAGATTGTGTCATCTTGCCGTGTCCTTTATTATTCATACCCTATTTGCCTTTGGGTGTAGACGGCTCAAACTTTTTAGCTGACTTCTCGGCTATTTCAGATTGCTCAACCAATTCTTTCAAGGTATGGGCCTTGACAGCTCCCATACGAATCTCCACTTAATCCAGGATGTTATGCTTACATGTCTGCAACAACATAGGCAATGGTATTCCTGCTGGACACATTAAAAATAAGTTTCTGAAAAGTTCAATGTAATCACGGACAGATTCTCCTTTTTTCTGCACAGTGGAGAAGAGTTTATGGATTAGTTTCTAATTTTGCATAATTTTTATCACATCCATATATTTATTTGATATAAAATTCTGCTAATAAAGCTTTGCTTGCTTGATCCTAGGTCCATGGTGTGCAAATGAAGAAGTAGACCCTAAATCACCATTTAATGGGTGATTAAAGGCCTACTAAGTAGCCATTGACCTTAGGGAGGAGATTTTATCAGCTCAGGGCATCAAATCTAGAATCCAGAAGACCCAGCTGATAGGAGACAGAAGGGACGACACGCTGCCTGAAGCCAAGCGCGCCGCCCTGGCGGGCCGCGGCTGTACGGGCGCGCCCTTGCTTTGGGCCAGGGGTTGTCCCCCTAGCCCCCTTTCCCTTGGTGCCTATAAATACCCCCAGGGGTTCTTCAGAAGGAGATATCCAGAGCTTTAGGATCTTTATGTTAGTTTGATGTTAGAGTTGTAGTTGTTTTTGTTTTTCTTCTTCTTCTAGTTAGTTTAACCATTAGAGTGAAAAAGAGAGTTGTGTAAAAATTGTATTTGGAGGGTGATAAGCTAATACAAGTAATTACTTCTCTTTCTTCTTTCCATTTACAAGTTGCTTTCATTTGCTTCTATCTCTTTATTTTAGTGTAACTCCTTTTCTCTTTACCTCTTCTCTTATGTTGTTTCCTTTACTACTATGTCTAACTAACTCCTTCATTGTATAGTTAACTAACTACTAACCCACGAATCTCTAACAACTTGATTGATAACTCAAATGAGTCAATAGTGTCAAACAAGTCTTGTGCAAACGAGGGCTATGACATCTTAAGATGAGGGTTCTAATTCTAACTTACTTACAAGTATTAGATCTCTTATATTTCATACTTAACGGGTTTTTGATGATCTATAGAGTTTAAACTTTGCGTGTTTTTATAAGTTAGCGATTTTTCTTTTAACTTTGCCGATACTATTAGTACACTTCTGTCTTCCATATTCTTGCCTTCAATTGGATCTTGATAAGGGAATGTCTAATTTTTTGCTGTGTAAAGTTAAAGTTTAAGGAAGAACTTTCACTCGATTTCTACATGAATAGTTCCTATGCATAAGGATTATGCTTGCCTATGATCCATCGTGAGGCCACATCTTCAAGAAGTTAGAGAGTAGTGGGAGCATGTAGTAGAAAGTTAGCCATGCACTTTTACCATTAAGAAAAATCATTTTTACAAACCACCAAACAATTTCAAACAATTCTTGAAACCAACTTGTTTTCATTTTCAAATTCTTTATTTGAAACAATGCACTTTCTCTTTTCTTGAATAAAGAAACCGCATCAAGCTTTAATCGCTCTCCCTCCTTGTGGATACGACCCGTATAGCCACTTCGCTACTATGGAGGAATCGCAAAAGCAGTAACATCGACCCACATTCCTTTACTTATTCTTGTGCTTGCTTTTAGCTGATCAAATTTGGCTCTGTTGCCGTGGAGGGAACGACTTTATTGTTCAATACTAAAAACTTTTCTTTGTTCTTGTGTGTAGGAGAAGTACCAAGGAGTTCACTATCACGGGAAGCAAAAGTGGTGGCCAAAGACGTTGCACGAGGATTCATTTGCCCTAAAAAAATTCGTGTAAAAGCGAGTTTCTCTGATTGAAGTACTAACGAACTCTTCTGCAGGGTTGCCAAAAATCGGTCAAATTACTTTCTCAAAATTTTTTCATTTCCTTGAATGATTCACCTTATACATGGGTAATAAACTCAACAGAAATCCATTTATTGCTTAATTGAAATTTGGATTAGACTCTTGCATTTAGGGCACGTGTCTATTTCATTTAATTTCAATTTTTGTTGAAGAGTACTGGAGAAAAGTTGCGTGTGCATTCATATAGAATAGGACCAACATTTTGGAGTGATTTATCACTTTGAGTGTTACCTTGTTGTGAATATACTATACACTTGCACAATTGACATTAAGGGCAAAATCTCAAATAAACAAATAAGGTGGGGATTTCATCACCCTTCCTTAGCCCAAAAATCATCTCCAAGTGCACTCACACTATCCCAAGCCTTAACTAAAAATTGATAGATGTTAGCCCTAGGGACATCTCGGACTCATTAAGAGATTAACCGAGGGTGAAAATTGTAAGAACTATACTCCTACAAGATCGGTGTCTAAGGAAAGTGGATTGAGAGGCAAAGCTTCGAAAGCTCCGTGGTTTGGCGTAATTAAGGCCCGTGGCTCATGTCCGGATACCTCCCACTGAGTTTTGCCCTTTCCTGGCTGATTAGCTTGTAGTCGAGTTCTTACAACAACCTCCGCCAGAGAATCGACCAATTAGGAGTCGTCTAGGTCCAGGTACCTTAGACTAAGGCTTTGTGGTTGTTTTTCTTTCTTTTGTTTGTTTTTTATTCTTTTCGATTGTTTGTTGTCTTTACGTTGTTTGTGGTGTGCTGCATGCAAGGGTGGATTAGAGATCGTGTAACTTCCAGATTAACCAGAAACACTTCTTCTACCCTTGCATCCAGAACTGGTGATGGCGTTACTTCAGGACAGGTTTTATCGGATCAGAACCTCATTGCCATCTTATATAAAATTGCCTGAGGCGAATGGAAATAACTTTGAATTAAAGCCTCAATTCATCAACACTCTCTCAAAGTTTCATGGTTTAGAATTGGAGGACGCATACTTCTTTGTTAGGGAATTTGAAGAAGTGTGCCTCATGATTCGTACTCCCAGCTAGGAGACGATCCCGTTAGGTTACATTTCATCTCCTTTTCCCTAAAGGACCTAACTAAAAATTGTTGTACAGTTTTGCGAAAGATTCAGTTACAACGTGGGATGATTTCGTCAAGGCCTTCTTGAAGAAATTCTACCCAATTCAGAAAACTGCCCCCATTAGAAAGAATATCACGCAGTTCAGGTAAGAACCGAGCGAGCCATTTTGGAGATACTTTGAGCGATTCAAAGATCTCCTAACTTAGTGCCCTCATCACGGTGTGGAGAAATGGCGTCAGTGCCAGATTCTCTATGATGGTTTAGATTATCAGACGAAAACCCTATTAGAAACTATGTGTCAGAGACGATTCCTACAAAAGAATGAGAATCATGGTTGAGATTTATTTGGGGATTTAGCTGAGAAAACCCTATAATGAGAGCCACCTCACCAAGGAATTCACAATCTATAGCTTCAAGAGGAGGGCTCCTATCTCTAGAATCATCCATACCTGCAGAAGCTAAGATTACAACCCTAATGAGGAGAATAGAGGCTCTAAAAATAAAAGAGCCAGCCAATGTCAACCAAATCAACTCACCACCAATTCACAATTCGGGTTGTTCATACTGTCAGACACTGAACCATGTCTTTGAAGAGTGCCCTGTTTTTCATACTCAGCAAGTGCCACAGGAACACCTGAATGCGGCCTACTCATGGCCGCCGCATAATCCTTACTCGTAAACAACAATCCCGGTTGGAGAAATCACACAAATTTCTCTTGGGCCCAGAATAATTCTCCCAGGCCAAACTTTCTCAATAATTTTCACCATCCCAATCATCCAACAAATTTCCCCAGTCAAGCTCCATCTTCCTCCTCCCAAAGTTCACCAATTGAGAAGAAATTCAGTAAATTGGAGGAGAGCATGGAGGCTTTTATGAAGTCCCAAGCTGCTTTCATGCAAAATCAGGGATAAACGCTGAACAACCATTCACAGGCCATATCGAGATTGGAAATGCAGATGAGCCAATTAGCAAGTTTTCTAAGTGAAAGACCAAAGGGTACTTTACCTAGTCACCCTAAAAACTCCCATCAAGTGTATGAAATTCAGGATCCTTCGATCAACCAGTGCAATGTTGTTCACACACTTCAATCTAGAAAGAAGGTAGACAACCAGGTCTACCAACAGAAAAATCCAGTCCACATTGATACTACTCCAGCCTCCACCTCTGCTAGTTCCTCCCAATCTGCTCCACAAACATCTGACGAAGGACAAAACTGCTGAACAAGTTCATAAGCCTGTAGCACCCTTTACCAATAGGCTTAGGAACAACAATAAGAATATGTACATGGAGAAGATGCTTGAGATGTTTAACGAGGTCAAACTGAATGTGCCTCTTCTTGACGCTATCTAACAAGTCCCAGCCTATGCCAAATTTCTTAAGGATATGTGTACAAAGAAGAGAAAGACAAATGTGCCCAAAAAAGTGTTCTTGGCAACCAATATAAGCAAAATTCTGTCTGGTTCTATTTCGGTGAAATATAAGGATCCCAGATGTCCCACAATTTCCTACACCATAGGACAAACAGAAATTAGCAAAGCACTACTTGACTTGGGAGCAAGTATTAACTTGCTTCCTCTCTCAGTATACTAGCAACTTGGGTTGGGCGAGCTGAGTCCAACTCGAGTCACCATTCAATTAGCTGACCGATCTGTGAAAATCCTGAAGGGGGGAATCACAGATGTCCTTATTCAGGTCGGAGATTTCATCTATCCCGTTGACTTCATTGTGCTTGAGACCCAACCTATGTCAAATCTGCTGTCTTAAACTCCAATCATCTTAGGAAGCCCATTCCTTCCTACAGCTAATGCCATAATTAACTATAGGAATGGGTCCATGCGATTGACCTTTGGAGAAATGACGAAGGAAGTCAATATCTTCAATCTTGAAGACAACCCATGGATATCAATGATCAGAATTTTGAGGTCAATTCTATTGAAAATCTGACTAGTGAGCATGAGGAAAGCATGGAGAAAGAAATAGAGGCAGAGTTTGATTTGGAGTCTGAGGATTTTAATCTAGACCCGATCATAAATTCGGCAGTGGATTAGGCGTCAAGTCCAAATGTACCTCATCACATGATTGAAAGTCTGGATATTACCTCTAATGAAGCAACACCTTCCCTAGAGCTAAAAGCCTTACCTGAACACCTCAAGTACGCCTACCTGGGCAGAAGAGAAACCTTGCAAGTCCTCATAGCATCCCACTTAACTGAGCAATAAGAGGACAGCTTAATGTCTATTCTGAAGAGACATGGGAAGCCATTGGATGGACAATGAAGGATATCAAAAGGATAAATCCAGCCATAGTTCACCATAGAATCCATTTAACTTATGAAGCGACTCCCAGGAGGGACCCACAACGTAGGCTTAACCCACTTATGCAAGAGGCAGTAAGAGCGAAAATTTTAAAACTATTAAATAATGGGATCATTTATCCCATTTCTGATAGCCAATGGGTTAGCCCTGTTCATGCGGTCCTGAAGAAAGCTGGCTTTACAGTGGTTGAAAATGAGCAAAAAGAGTTGGTGCAAACAAGACTACCTACCAAGGTTCGTGTTTGTATCGACTATAGAAAGTTGAATGCAGCCACTTGTAAAGACCACTTCTTGCTACCCTTCATCGACCAAATGCTTGAACGCTTAGCTGGACATGAGTACTATTGCTTCCTAGATAGGTACTCGGGATACAATCAAATTGCTATTGCTGCAGAAGATAAGGAAAAGATCACGTTCACCTGCCCGTTCGGAACCTTCGCTTATCGACGCATGCGCTTTGGATTGTGCAATGCTCCCGCAACGTTCCAACGGTGCATGCTCAGTTTGTTCTCCGACATGGTAGAACGTTTTCTTGAGATTTTCATGGATGACTTCTCTATCTACGGAGATTCATTTAAACAATGTCTTCATCATATTGTGTTGATTCTGCAAAGATGCAAGAAAAAGAACCTAACTCTGAACTAGGAGAAATGTCACTTAATGGTGAGACAGGAGATTGTCCTAGGCCATGAGATTTCTAGAATAGGCATTGAAGTGGACAAGGCGAAAGTTGAAATGATTGTTAAGCTTCCACCACCCAAAAGCATCAAGGATATTAGATCCTTTCTAGGGCATGCTAGGTTCTACCGACGGTTCATTAAGAATTTTAGCAAGATCGCTAGGCCCATAACAAACCTGCTCGCAAATGACGTGCCTTTTGATTTTAACGATGAATGTTTCAATTCATGGGAAAAGTTTAAGCAAGAAATTATTTCTGCGCCTATTATTTTTGCTACTAATTGGCATAGACATTTGAAATCATGTGTGATGCCTCTGATTTTGCTATTGGCGATGTTCTAGGATAGCGCATCGATACTAGGCAGCACGTGATTTACTACTCGAGTAGGACCTTGAATGACGCCCAACAGAATTATACAACAACCGAGAAGGAATTCTTGGCCATTGTTTTTGCGTTAGAGAAGTTCCGGCCCTACTTGTTAGGCTCGAAGATGGTGATTTTCACGGATCACTCAGCACTAAAATACCTCATGACCAAGAAGGAAACAAAAGCCCGACTGATTCGGTGGATCCTTTTGCTTCAAGAATTTGACCTGGAAATCTGAGATATACGAGGTTAGAAAATATGGTCGCTGATCATCTATCACGAATTCTAAACGCACCTATAATTCAAGCTCCGATCAACGAGGATTTCCTAGACGAACACATCCTGGCCATTTTCAAGGAACCCTGGTATGCGGACATAGTCAATTACCTGATCACTGGACAATTACCCGTTGACTGGACAAAGCAAGACCAGTGTCGCTTCTTTGCCCAATTACGGTACTTCTTTTGGGAAGAGCCGTATCTTTTTAAGTATTTTCCTGATCAGATTATTCGACGATGCATCCCAGAGGAAGAACAGAGGAGTGTGCTAAGCTTTTGTCATGAACTTGCATGCAGAGGACACTTCGGTCCCCACAAGACTGCAGAGAAAGTTTTACTGAGTGGGTTTTACTGGCCCACTTTGTTCAAAGACTCATTCCACTTTTGCAAGACATGTGCAAATTGTTAGAAGATTGAGAAAATTTCAAGAAGAGACATGATGCCCCTGAACCCGATCCTGGAAGTTTAAAATTTTGATGTTTGGGGTATCATCTTCATGGGACCATTCCCTAATTCCTTCAGCAACCAATTCATTTTGGTTGCTATAGATTATGTCTCTAAATGGGTAGAAGTTGTGCCAACTAAGACCAATGACAACAAAGTGGTTGTCAAATTTCTCAAAGAAAACATCTTCTCCCGATTTGGCACCCCCAGAGCGATAATTAGTGATAATGGATCGTATTTCTGTAATAGAGTTTTTGAAGCTCTGATGCGGAAATATTCCATCAATCACAAGTTATCTACTTCGTATCATCCCAAGACAAATGGGCAGGTCGAAGTCACCAATCGACAGATCAAGCTCATTTTGGAAAAGACTGTCAGACAAAACTGAAAAGATTGGTCGGTCAAACTCAACGATGCATTGTGGACTTACCGCACTGCTTTTAAGACAGTCCTGAGGATGTCTCCTTACAGAATCATATTCGAAAAAGCCTGTCATCTGCCAGTAGAGTTAGAACACCATGCCCTCTAGGCCATTAAGCAACTCAATTTTGATCTGAGTAAGGCCGGTGAGCTAAGGAGACTGCAGATCTCAGAATTATAGGAGATACGGAATGAAGCCTATGAGAATGCTCAGATCACCAAAAGCAGGACTAAACTTTTTCATGATCAGATCATAAACTGGAAAAACTTTGCCCCAGGAGATAAGGTTCTGCTGTACAACTCTAGGCTTTATATTTTCATGGGGAAGCTGAAGACTCGTTGGTCTAGACCGTTCATTGTGCACACAATTTTCCCACACGGCGCTGTGATTATTGTCGATCCTACGAACAACACAGAATTTAAAGTGAATGGGCAAAGACTGAAGGCCTTTTTGACCACTGAGCCTGCATCATCGGCTGATAGTGTGCTGACTCTTTTTGCCCCGTTATACACCTAACCACAGCCATCCACACTGCAACAAAAAAATATATAATAATTAGAAAAATAATATTAAAAATAAAAAACTTTACTTATTGTTTATATGCTTACTCCTTCTATATTTTTTTGACATTACTTTCGCCTATTCGCACTTGGCCGGCCCAAGTCGACGAAGACGGTAACATCATTTCTTCAACCTATTTATTGCATTTGCATTTACTTGACGTTCATTGAGGACAATGCATTAGATAGGTGCTAACACTTTCACTTTTTCTTTTTCTTTTTACTAAAAAAATAAAAAAATAAAAATAAAAATCTCCAGAATGAAAAAAGAATTTTCATACTCTTTATAAAAATACCAAAAGGTTGTAGGAATTAAGAGAACCTTATTAAGGAATCTTTATTTTAGCCTAAATAAAAATAAAATATTGGTTTGACTAAGAGTTGGGAGGGATGAGGAAAATAACTTATACCTTTTATTTAGCCTTAGTAGAATATGCATAAACCACACACACATACTTGGAATTTAGAGACACAACTCTGGAAAAAAATGCTGGATAATTGTTTCTCAAGAAGCATGATTACTCACGCCAAAAAATAACAATAATAAATGTATATAATATATAAGTAAATCTTGATTTCGTGGCCTACTCTACTTCATATTTAACCTGAGGGGTGTTTTTCTACCTGGTGCCCTAAAACCATTTGGTTTGGGAGTCATCGGCTTGATATGTGTTACATGAGTAAAGTAGAAAGCCTAATGAAACCAAGAATAATAGATGAATATTAATAAAATTAAATGATATTCAAAGTTGAGTTGAAAAATCTGAAGCACAACACACTTACACATTATGCATATCTATCTAAAGCAAAATAACAGAATGAGTTAGAAGTACAAGATCCTTTCTAAATTTAAAGAAAAATCATAATTTCTTCTTTTATGAAGGCTAAAGTATAAGAGGACTTATGAGGGTTGAACCTAATTCTTATATCATTCGGTCATTTTTTCTTAGATGAATGAAAGTTCTTTTTCTTGAAAGAAGTTTGCTAACAACTAAATATTTTTCACTTACTGGATTTTGTGGGTACAATCCGCTGAAAATCCTCAGGAGACAACATACCTCCTCTAGGAAAAACTTAGAGGTTTAAAGGCTTGTTGCACATGCTCAGTGCAATCGCGTCACCTGCAAAAGTAGTATAATAATTTTCTTATTTTTGTTTTGCTCAGGACGAGCAAAAAGATAAGTGTGGGGATATGATTAGTCTATAATTTTGCATAATTTTTATCACATCCGCATATTTAATTTGATATAAAATTCTGCTAATAAAGCTTTGCTTGCTTGATGATCCTAGGTCCATGGTGTTGATTAGTCTATAGTTCTGTATTATTATTATATCACATTTCTCTGCTGATTTATGAATAAAATGTCGGTCTAAATCGTGTTTGGTCTCTCTTGTAGATAATCAAGACAAGGAGGGCAAAAGGGTAAAATGAGCTTAATTAAACCCAATTTTGGGAAATTAAATCTGGATTTCTTGGAGGCCAGGCAAGGGAGCATCTAGAAGATGTATTGAACCTAGACTCTTGTGCACGTCAGACGAATATTCAGGCAAAAATACTAGAATCTAAGTATACCAAGAAGGTACTAGAAGCGACGGGAACACGCTCGCCAAAACCAGGGATTTAATTCTCTGGTTTTGCCGTGAAAATGCGGCATATGCAGCGTTTTCGCGGCAATATGGTGGGGCCACGCGTCGATCTTCGACGCGTGGCCTTGTCTCATCTTCTAAAACCCTCTTTTGCCTATAAATACCTCTGCAGAGGTCTGGAACGTAAGCAGATTTAGATTTAGGCTAGGTTTTTCTCTTCTAGTTGTAGATTAAAATTTTCTTCTTCTTTTATTTTGTATTTTCATTTCCTTTTTAGATCTTGTAGTAGGGTAGAGAGATTCAGAGAGAGACAGAGAGATATTGATGTAATAGATGGTGACAATCTATATAAAGGTGTCTCCTTTCTTCTCCATTATAATCTTCTCCATCTTCTACATGATACTTAGCTAACTTTTCTTCTCATGGCAATTTAACTACTAACCACTAACCAACTAACCACTTACTTGATAATCCACATGAATCTAGTAGCCTCTATAAGGCCTTGCTCTTGCAAGAGCCATTGATGGCTCATGATGATGGATTCTAACATTCTAACATTTCTAACATCTAACCCACTAACTTGCTAACTTGCAATGCTAACTTTATTTCATGCTCACCTCTAACTGATTTTGATGATTTAATAGTATCTTGTAACTTGTTGTGTGGTAGGATGTGTGATTTGAATGTAGAAGCACAAACGTATGACCCATGCTTTGTATCGTCTCTTGAAGCCAATGATTAGTGATGACCAAGGATCCATGTGAGGCAACTATCACTAAGAGGTTAGCATGGTTAGTGGATCAATTAGGAGTTAGTAGCCATGAGTTTTATTTTACTTTGTTTTAAAAATCATTTTCAAAACCTTTTTTATCATTTTTCTATCGATGTCTTCACCGCTTTCTTAGTTCGTCTTTGTTTCAATTTTTTCACCACCACTTCTCTTTTATTTTCACATCGCCGCTTTCATCGCATCTCTTCACCTATCACTTTCAGTTTTTTTTTCTTTTACTTTTACTCATTCTTTTAACAAAGAAAAACTTGTTAACATAACACGTGAATAAGAACTGTTAATGCTTCTATCGCCTCCCATCCCTGTGGATTCAACCCGTTGAGCCAATGCTATAACGGAAGTATTGAGGGAACATTAGCAAATTTTAAAGTGATGGTTCCGCTCCGATCAGGTGTACAAATGAAGAAGAAGACCCTAAATCACCATTTAATGGGTGATTAAAGGCCTACCAAGAAGCCATTGATCTTAGGGAGGAGATTTTATCAGCCCAGGGCATCAAATTCAGAATCCAGAAGACCCAGCTGACAGGAGACAGAAGGGACGACACGCTGCCCGAAGCTAGGCGTGCGCCGCCCTAGCAGGGCTGCGGAAACGCGGCCCAGGCCGCGTTTTCGCGGTCGTACAGGCGCGGGCGCGCCCATGCTTTGGGCCAGGGGTTGTCCCCCTGGCCCCCTTTCCCCTGGTGCCTATAAATACCAACCAGGGGTTCTTCAGAAGGAGATATCCAGAGCTTTAGGATCTTTATGTTAGTTTGATTTTGGAGTTATAGTTGTTGTTGTTTTTCTTCTACTTCTAGTTAGTTTAGCCATTAGAGTGAAAGAGAGAGAGTGTGTAAAAGTTGTATTTGGAGGGTGACAAGCTAATGCAAGTAATTACTTCTCTTTCTTCTTTCCATTTATTAGTTGCTTTCATTTGCTTCTATCTCTTTGTTTTAGTGTAACTCTTTTTCTCTTTACCTCTTCTCTCTTGTTGTTTCCTTTACTACCATGTCTAACTAACTCCTTCATTGCATGGCTAACTAACTACTAATCCACTAATCTCTAACGACTTGATTGATAACCCAAATGAGTCAATAGTGTCAAACAAGCCTTGTGCAAACAAGAGCTATGACATCTTAAGACGAGGGTTCTAACTCTAACTTGCTTACAAGTATTAGCTCTCTTATATATCATGCTTAACTGGTTTTTGATGATCTATAGAGTTTAAACTTTGCTTGTTTTTATAGGTTAGAGATTTTCCTTTTAACTTTGTCGATACCATTAGTGCACTTGTGTCTTCCCGTTTTCTCACCTTCAATTGGATCTTGATAAGAGAGTGTCCAAGTTTTTACCATGTAAAGCTAAAGTTAAAGGAAGAACTTTCACTCGATTTTCACGTGAATTGTTCCTATTCATAAGGGTTATGCTTGCCTATAATCCATCGTGAGGTCATATCTTCAAGAAGTTAGATTAGTGGGAGCACATAGTAGAAAGTTAGCCATGCGCTTTTACCATTAAGAAAAATCATTTTTACAAACCATTAAACAATTCCAAACAATTCTTAAAACCAACTTGTTTTCATTTTCAAATTCTTTATTTGAAACAAAGTACTTTCGCTTTTCTTGAACAAAGAAGCCGCATTAAGCTTTCATCGCTCTCCCTCCTTGTGGATACGACCCGTATAGCCACTTCGCTACTATGGAGGAATCGCAAAAGCAGTAACATCGACCCACATTCCTTTACTTATTCTTGTGCTTGCTTTTTGCTGATCATTTATCCATGATCACCTCAGTGTCATCCTCGTAAAAATGAGAGAGGAACCGAGTCTCTAAATCGATCCAGGAACTGATAGAACCTGGTGGAAGGCTTCTGAACTAGTTGAAAGCTACTCCTTTGAGAGTACCAATAAACAATCTGGTCATAATAGCATCGTTATCTATGACATTACCAGTCTGAGACCGGAAGTAATAGATATGCTAGTTTGGTGAGCTTTTACCATCATACATATGTAACGTAGGTGGTTTAAACTTTGACGGATATGGGACTGAGTCTCATTCAAGTGTGTAAGGACGAGCCATGCCTGCCTTCTTCAATTCATCCCTCTGAGTTAAGGATGTAATTTGAGCTTGGATGCCTTTAAGAACTTCAACATTGATGGAAGATCTTTCCTTTGACTTAGGTTGCTCATTATCATTATGCTCATTATTATTATGCTCCTCCTTATTATGATTGTTTCAGTATTATTATTATTCTGGTTCATGAGGAGTTGAGCTAGCATTTGTTGGATGTTGTCCAAGGCTTCTTGCTCGGCCTTGGAGATTTGCTCTTGAGCTTTCATCCGTCGGCAGAGGTCATCATTACCGATATAGGCCATATGCACTGATACTCTGCCCGTTTGTAACGAGCTGACCGTTGCTGAAGAGGTATACCCACTAGCTTCTCCTTTATCGTCAGATCATTGGAATAAACTTTTCAATGGTTCAAGTGATATCACTCCAGTTGAAGAGGATGGCTGCTAATAGTTATAGGGTATTGCTACCCTAGATCTGAAATCACCAAGAGGGGGGGTGAATAGGTGATATAGCTAATCTATGAACTCAATGCGGAATTTAAAAACTTAATGCAATACACTCAATTGCAATCTACAAGTGATGCACACACAACCAAGCCAAGCAATTATGAATGCACAATATGAATAGTTGCAAGGCACAAAGTAAAGAGAGAGATAGAGAGAGAGTCAATGGATCAAGCGCAAACAACAAGATATGTTTCGAGGTTCGAGCACCCAGCTCTACATCCCCGCCTTCGACACACGAAGGATTTCTAATCCACTAGCTAGTCCACAAAGAACTCTCACAAGGAGTACCCAACTCCTCTCTTTACAACCACAACCTCCTCCTTGAGGCAAGCTCCAATCTAACAAAACAATCACCTCACAACTTGAGGGATTAGCACAAAGCAAACAAGGATCACCTCACCACTTGAGGGATACAACCCAATAGCACAACCTCCTCAACACAATGAGGGAAAGGCACAAAGCCAAGCTAAGTTAGGGTTTATAACTTGGTGGTCTAACAAACAAACACAAACAATTTCTTTCTCCCACACAAAGATCCTATAGAAGAGATAGTAGATTTTAGCTCAAGTGTGGAGAAAACCAATGGAATGGAAATCAAAATCACAAAAAAAATCCTTGGGAAAAACTGAAACCAAGATATAGAAGTTCAATCAAAATCTTTTCCCAAAAACCCTTTTCTTTGGTTTTCCAAACCCTAGCAAAAACTCCAAATAGATTGTTCAATTTGAGTCCCAAAACTTCTTTTGATTGCTGTGAAAACACCAGAGAGTAAGGAAAAATTCGCACAAAAAATCTTGGAGAAAACAGGCTATGAATGGGGTATTTATAGACCCCAGAAAAATATAGCCGTTGGCAGCAGAAAATGCCAAAAATGAACTGCCGGTCGATCGCTCCGGTCGACCGTCCAACGGTCAAATTCTGCCCGTTGTCAGCTACCGGTCGACCGCCCCGGTCGACCCAAACAAACAGAGAGCTCTGCTCTCAGACCCGGTCGACCCTGACGGTCGACCGTCCCCGTGTCTGCCAAACGTGCACAGATCTGTGCACGTCGGTCGACCGACCCGGTCGACCGACTTCATGCCAAGTCGACTTGGTCAGAAGACTAGTCGACTGGTTGAAGCCTGGAACAGAAAACTGGATCAGAAAAATAGTTTAAAAATATTTTGAAAAATCTTTTAACACTCATAAAAATCACCAAAAATAGTTTTATCATTTTGCATTGATATATAAACATGTGGTAAAAATTTTAGCTCAAATATCAATCAATATGAACTATTTTTGTGTCTTATCATTTTTACCAAAAACCAAAAACTGTATTTTCTAAAACTTGGATTTTGAATAGAAAATACGTTTTGTCCAAAACTCTTCTAAATACAAAAACATGATATTTAAACACTTTGAAGCATGATGCATATGGATAGAAATCCAATATACATGAAACATATATATATCATAGTTTTTGTCTTTAATTCCAAAAATAAGTTTTGTTAAAACACAAAGCCTAAAACACATGAAATAGGTATATCAAAGTAAGTTTGTCTATGTAGTTGAAGCATGCATGTATATAGAACAAATCTAATATACATTAAACCATGTAAACTTGTTTTGATATAATATCTATTCATGCAAACCAAGATCGGTTAAACCAAAAACCGAAAACCAAAACATGAAACGTGTGTTGTGAACTTGAGCATATCATACTATTCTAATCTTTACAATTTGGATCTAAACACAAAACTAAACTAAGGTACCGATGTCTTCTTGTAGGGTGCAATCTCCAAGCCGACTCGATCCAAAACTCCACGATCCACCGAGCAAGTGCTATATGTGATCTTTGACGCTCGGGCTCTTGAATCAACATGTGAAAGCTTCCAAATCATCTTGTTGAAGCTAATCACCAACTAATAACTTGATTAATGATCTGAAGCTAAAATCACAAGATTATTAGTACACATAACTACATGAGTTAATCATCATCAAAACTAGAGTGGAAGGCCTTTGGGCCAACAATCTCCCCCTTTTTGATGATGACAAAACTCATGGAGTTATATATGCATGGATTAAAGTTAAGCTTCAAAGAAGCTCCCCCTTAACTCATGCATAGGATAAACAATTAATAAATGGCTCTAGATACCAATGAAATTATAAAACATGAAACATGCATAGATATGCATAATACAATAAATGGCTCTAGAAACCAATGGAAGATACCAATGAAATTTTCAAAAACAAATAAATATGTTCTAGATACCAATTAGCAAAAACAAATAAACATGCTCTTGATACCAATTAAACTAAACAAATAAACATGCTCTAGATACCAATTAAACTCAATATATGTAAAACAAAACTAATGATCTAATGATCTCTTTTACAAGCTCTAGATACCAAAACTAAACATGTTCTTTAAATAATGCTTTTGATATCAATTTAACTTAATATAAAAACACATAAAACATGCATACAAACATGCATATAAACTCAAATTCTTCTCCCCTTTTCGTCAATCATCAACAAAGGGGTTAAAATCAAAACAAAACTAATACACATATTCTTTTTATTCAAAATAAGAAATCAATCAAGGGATGTTCTTCCCCTTTTTGTCTAAACTCAAATATTATACCAATTTAAAAATGTGTCAAGTAAGTGCATATTGATACCAATTTAAAAAAAAATGAAACTATATCAATAGAAAAACAAAAATCTTGATACCAATTGATAAGTAAACAAATAACATACCAATTGTAAATAAACAATCTTGATATCAATTGAAATTAAACATAACAAATTTTGAATTTCTAAACATAAATGTTGATACAAATTGAACTTAAACATAGATCTTAATACCAAAGTTGATTTAAACATATAAACAAATTTGATTTTGATACCAATTGAAATTATTGCCAATTGAAATTATTATTCTCTATCATAAAGTAAGGAAGTGGAATACTAAAAGACCAATTGAAAGATAAAATACAAGATTTTCTCCTCATTTATGAAATACCAATAAAAACTATGATAAGGCTCGAATTAAGATACCAATTGAAAACTAAATCAATTGAAACAAAGTTGAAGCTCAAGCTTATCATAAACAAAATCTTGTGCTTAAAGATATAGGGATATAATAAGCACAATTAAAGCATATATATGTATGAAAATTAGATACCAATTGAAATTGATATTCTTTGAAATGAAAGCATACATACATAAAAATGTATGAGTATACAAGAAATGTCAAGATTGATACCAATTGAAAGAATTCAATGATACCAATAGAAACAATAATAAGATCAAGTGTATATCTCATATTCCTATCCTCCCATACATGATCAAGTTTAAAATAATTTTCACAATAAAGCATACATGAGCATGGTCTCCCATCCAACCACCCTTAGAAGGTAGGGGTTTTCAAAAATAGGTTTACAAATATAGTATGTTTGAAAACTACTACCAAGAAAGAATATCACAACTAGTTATATGAATCAACTAATACGAGATCCTTCAAATAAGGAATAACAAAAATATTTTTCATGAAGACACATGTAAACCACATGGCACTAAAACACTCAAAATCCATATAGCACAATTTGTACTCATGAAAACTAAGTCATGAGAAAACATTAAATAAGGTGAGTGTACAAGTGTTGTGAGAAACATATCAACATGAAAATAGACAATCAAGCTCATGTGAAATTCCTTAAAATCATTAACACATGAAAAACTAAATTTTCATTTCCAATTGAAATTACCTAAAAATATGAAAATCATGAATACCAATTGAAATAAAAAAAAAACATGAACTTCATCATAAATGTGAAATCACCTAGCAAACATGAAATTCATCCAAACGATTTAAACTTCAAGGCATATGTCTGTCATGTACAAACTAAAGTATACATACATATCCTAAACACAATGAGTCCACAAAAGTATATGCATGAAGGCACGTGGCTCAAGGATGTATATGTATAAATGATAGTTTGGACAAGATGGACATATACATGAAGTTAAGACAAAATAAGTAAAATGATGAATACAAGTCAAATGCAAGAATCATGAAAACTAGACTATACTAGTGCATCAAGTGAATACAAATGAGCGTTCAAGCACAAACATATATAAAGGTCTATTTGTAGCTCACTAGTTGTACAAGTATAAATCCTAGTCTTAATGAAAACTATCATTCAATCAAGTAGTCAAAACATGAAGCATAAAACGGGAATCATAACACAACATGATAAACATAATAATCAAAACATGAATTATTAAAATAAAAAGTCATAGTCAACCATATGATAAGCATGACAAAGACATGTGCATTAGATCTATGATTAACATAATAGCTAAAACATAAAGAGAACACAAAATATGGGTCCATACTAAACATGGGTGATCTCAAAAGCTATACATGCATGTCAAGGGTCTAATAAACATGGCTTTCAACATACTAAATAAAACATGAGTCATCAAAACAAAACATCATAAACATCCATATGATCATTATGTATATGCATGTACATTAGATCTAGGGCATACATGATAGTACTAAACAAGGTGAGAACACAAAGATAAGATCCATTTAAAACATGGGTGTCTCAAGTAACTAAACATGTATAACACTAATCTAATCAACATGACATAAGCATAATGAACAATAAAATAAGACATGCTATAAATTGATGAACATGAAAAAGCATGTAAATAAAAATGGGAGTTAGAGAATGATACCAAAACCGATGAAGGTGCATCTCTAGTTCTCCAAACCACGGTGGTCCTCCCACCAAATCTCCTTGAGAGTGAAGCATCCAAATGGTTCTCTTTTAAGCTTAGAACGCATCCACCTCAAGGCACCAATACTCTCACGTGATGCGAGAGCTCCCACCTACATCAAAAGTCAAGGAGGTGGTTTTTTGGTACCCATTTTCTTTTGGGTCCATAGGGGTTAGTTTCTTTTCTAACCCAAACAAGATTACATGCTAAATTTTCATTATGTAAACGATCATAGCAAAATCTAGCAAGATGGCCTTTTCGGCCACAATGTGTACATGTGTACACATGAGCATACATGTCATGGTTGTGTCCGTGGAAAGCATGTGTATGCCGTGTAGGGTGTGCATGCAAAGATGGACCTTGTTTCTTATGAACCAAGGTTTCCAAACGTGTATGATTTAAAGCACATTGGCTCAAAGTGGAGCCCAAACAATCAACACTTTTCTTCAAAACATTTATATCTTTTTCAATACTTGAAGATAAAGTGGAGCATGTAAGAGGTGTGCTAGAAGAAGAAGCTATACTAGCATGGCACACATGAGAATCTATATCAATTTTTAAAGATTCATTTTTCTTTAAAACTAAATCCAATTCTTTTGTAATGGAATCAATTTCATTTTTCAAGACAAGGTTATCTTTTAAAACAAAATCCAATTTTGAAGATAAAACCTCATTGTTTTTCACAACATTATCACAATCATTTTTGCTTTTCAAAACTTCAATCTCATTAAGAGCAAGGTCTAGTTGAGATCTTAGTGAGTCACGTTCACTAGTGATCTCTTCCTTCTCTTGCAAAACCAATTCAAAATTAGAACACAAGTCCGTTAATTTATTTTTCAAAACAAGATTATCCTCTTTCAAAAGTTTGTGTTTTTTCAAGAAAATTTCAAGTTTTGTGGCAAGTTCCATATTTAAAGTTTGAGCTTCTAAGCAACCATCACAATAGGAACTACAGCAATCATCTAATTGAGAATCCGATTGTACCTCAAGGGAGTTATTCCTTGGACCATGAAGCAAAGCTCTTCGGACTTTTCTCTCATAGATCTCCTCATCTTGTTGATAATCCTTCGAAGCTCGGGAGAAGTCAATATGCTCCAAACTGCAAAAGCCGAGTCATAACGATCAAACACCGGTAAAGATGTTCATTAAGAGATGCTCTAAGTGCTCTAAGTGCTAATGCATTAGCCTTTTTATGTTTGCTACTATTAGGGAATGATTCTAAAGTGGAGGCTTGATAAACAAGATGACCTAGTGATTTTAAATGCCTACTCATATTTACTTTCCAAGTATCAAGTCTAAAATGGTCAAACATAGGAGGGCTATCCATGAGTGCAAACTAAATGAGTGCAAATGAAAATGCAAATGAAGATTAGCAAACCAAGATCTCACTCCTAGGTGGTTAAACCTAAATATCAGGAGCGTAGGCTCTGATACCAATTGAAATCACCTAGAGGGGGGGTGAATAGGTGATATAGCTAATCTATGAACTCAATGCGGAATTTAAAAACTTAATGTAATACACTCAAGTGCAATCTACAAGTGATGTACACACAACCAAGCCAAGCAATTATGAATGCACAATATGAATAGTTGCAAGGCACAAAGTAAAGAGAGAGATAGAGAGAGTCAATGGATCAAGCGCAAACAAACAGATATGTTTCGAGGTTCGAGCACCCAGCTCTACATCCCCGCCTTCGACACACGAAGGATTTCTAATCCACTAGCTAGTCCACAAAGAACTCTCACAAGGAGTACCCAACTCCTCTCTTTACAACCACAACCTCCTCCTTGAGGCAAGCTCCAATCCAACAAAACAATCACCTCACAACTTGAGGGATTAGCACAAAGCAAATAAGGATCACCTCACCACTTGAGGGATACAACCCAATAGCACAACCTCCTCAACACAATGAGGGAAAGGCACAAAGCCAAGCTAAGTTAGGGTTTATAACTTGGTGGTCTAACAAACAACCACAAACAATTTTTTTCTCTCACACAAAGATCCTATAGAAGAGATAGTAGATTTTAGCTCAAGTGTGGAGAAAACCAATGGAATGGAAATCAAAATCACAAAGAAAATCCTTGGGAAAAACTGAAATCAAGATATAGAAGTTCAATCAAAATCTTTTCCCAAAAACCCTTTTCTTTGGTTTTCCAAACCCTAGAAAAACTCCAAATAGATTGTTCAATTTGAGTCCCAAAACTTCTTTTGATTGCTGTGAAAACACCAGAGAGTAAGAAAAAATTCACACAAAAAATCTTGGAGAAAACAGGCTATGAATGGGGTATTTATAGACCCCAGAAAAATATAACCGTTGGCAGCAGAAAATGTAAAAAATGAACTGCCGGTCGATCGCTCCGGTCGACCGTCCAACAGTCAAATTCTGCCCGTTGCCAGCTACCGGTCGACCGCCCCGGTCGACCCAAACAAACAGAGAGCTCTGCTCTCAGACCCGGTCGACCCTAACGGTCGACCGTCCCCGTGTCTGCCAAACGTGCACAGATCTGTGCACGTGGTCGACCGACCCGGTCGACCGACTTCATGCCAAGTCGACTTGGTCAGAAGACTAGTCGACTGGTTGAAGCCTGGAACAGAAAACTGGATCAGAAAAACAGTTTAAAATATTTTGAAAAATCTTTTAACACTCATAAAAATCACCAAAAATAGTTTTATCATTTTGCATTGATATATAAACATGTGGTAAAAAGTTTAGCTCAAATCAATCAATATGAACTATTTTTTGTGTCTTATCATTTTTACCAAAAACCAAAAACTGTATTATCTAAAACTTGGATTTTGAATAGAAAATACGTTTTGTCCAAAACTCTTCTAAATACAAAAACATGATATTTAAACACTTTGAAGCATGATGCATATGGATAGAAATCCAATATACATGAAACATATATATATCATAGTTTTGGTCTTTAATTCCAAAAATAAGTTTTGTTAAAACACAAAACCTAAAACACATGAAATAGGTATATCAAAGTAAGTTTGTCTATGTAGTTGAAGCATGCATGTATATAGAACAAATCTAATATACATTAAACCATGTAAACTTGTTTTGATATAATATCTATTCATGCAAACCAAGATCGGTTAAACCAAAAACCGAAAACCAAAACATGAAACGTGTGTGTTGTGAACTTGAGCATATCATACTATTCTAATCTTTACAATTTGGATCTAAACACAAAACTAAACTAAGGTACCGATGTCTTCTTGAAGAGCGCAATCTCCAAGCCGACTCGATCCAAAACTCCACGATCCACCGAGCAAGTGCTATATGTGATCTTTGACGCTCGGGCTCTTGAATCAACATGTGAAAGCTTTCAAATCATCTTGTTGAAGCTAATCACCAACTAATAACTTGATTAATGATCTGAAACTAAAATCACAAGATTATTAGTACACATAACTACATGAGTTAATCATCATCAAAACTAGAGTGGAAGGCCTTTGAGCCAACAAGATCTTGTGCCTCTGAACACACCTTCCTCTCGTACTAAGACTTGGCCCAAATCAGAGCTGTAGTCTGAGACTAGAGAACTGAACGAAGGAAAATTAGCATCGTGTCGCCCTCATCTGCTCCTGAGCGGTTCACATCCCCTTCCTATCATGTTGACGGACGCAAAGGAAGATCTGATAGGTTTCCTGGTTTGTTTTTTTGTGATGCTTGACAGGGGCTCAAATTGATAGTCATTTGAGATGTTTTAATTTTACTCAAACATGTTTTTATATCAAAGTATAATACTGAAACTATTTTTGTAGATTTTTCGTGAATTTATGGGATTTTATTTTAGATAAAAAGCCAAGTTTTAAAATCCCTAAAATGGCCTGCCAGGTTCTGGCGGTCGACCGGACCAGGAGCCGGTCAACCGGAACGGTCGACCGACGTGCACAGACGTGCACAGGATGGGCCGGTCGACCGCACGGTCGACCGCCAGAGAGTGTCTGCTCTCTGGAAACGGCCCCAGTCGACCGGCAGAGAGCGCAGCTCTCTGTATCCTTGCCACGGTCGACCGGCCGGTCGACTGCTGGCTCAACGGTCAGAAATCTGACCGTTGGCCGGTCGACCGGGCGGTCGACCGACAGGTCATCCTGGCTGCAACGACTAATTTTTGGCAGCCCTATAAATTGGGGCTTTTGGAGGCTGTTTTAGTTAAGATTTTTGGAGTTTTTTAAGCCAGTTTTTCCTACTCTATTAAGAGGTTTTCTCCACTTACTTGAGAGCAAATATTTCCAATAAAAGGGAAGTTTATCAAGAGTGTTTTAAAAGTGATTTTCTTGAATTTTCCTCCACCATTTCAATCCTAGTTTTCTCACACAACACTTGAGTTATCCATTGCTATATTATCCTATAGGGATCTTTGTTGTGAAAGGATTTTAGGTGATCAAAGTGTTATGATCACCAAAGTTCTACTTTGTACTTTGAGGAGGCGGACTTGTGGGTTCGCGGTGTTTCGAGTTCACGTGTGAACTCTTTGTTTGAGGTGCAGCCTCGGCAAGCTAGTGGGCTTGCGGTGTGTTCTTGCGGGAACGAGTGAAGGGACTAGAGAGTCCAAAGAGTTTGTAGGTGTTGCGGTACCAAGTGATCCGGTGGGATCGATTTTAGTGGAAATCCTTCATAGTGTTGAAGGCGGGACGTAGAGCAAGTGTGCTCGAACCTCTAAACAAATCTCTCGTGTTTGCGATTGCTCTCTCTCTCTCTATCTCTTACTTGTTTATATCTTGCATGCTTATATTGCTTTCATCTTTACATGCTAGATATATATTTGTGCTCACATTGTTATATGCTTGGGGATTGTTTGCTAACACCTGTATTCAACCAAGAGAGCCAACGCGGCACCTCAACTCTTATTTAGAGGAATCTTGAGGAGTTAGTCCAGAGCCCTTCACGGGGAATTCGGCTACACTCTTGCGTTATACGTGGTGTTTATTTTAAGTAGATTTAGTTTGCATCATATAAGTTTTAATTCCGCATTAATTGTCTATTAGATTAGCTCATCACCTATTCACCCCCCTCTAGGTGATTTCAATTGGTATCAGAGCCAAGTGCTCTTGATTTGGGTCTTACAACCTAGAGTTAAAGATCCTCATTTTATAGATAATCACAATATTTGTACACATACCATGGATTTCATGTCACCTCCCACTTTTGACATTCTTAACATCCAAGCTTGGAAGGTTAAGATGTCTTTGTTCCTCAAAGCCCTAAGCATTCATATTTATTTTGTCACTACTAGAGATTCTTATTGTTTAAATGGCAAAAATATTGAGGCTAATGCAAAAGCCCTACATGTTTTAAGATCTACCCTAAATGATGATTATTTATCTAGGGTTGCTAATCTTGATTCGGCTTTTGTAGTATGGAATACCATCATCTCCCTTGACGAAAAAGAACAATATTATGCGGGGAGCGACTCGGATGTTGGAAGTGACGCTTCCAACGTATGCTACATGGTCCAAGGGGATAACCCCCTTGAGGAAACTACCGAATCCAAGGTAGATGAAGATGTTGATATGTCCTATGATGAGCTTACATCTTTTAGTCAACAACTTCTTGAAAAATATGACATGCTTAGGAAAGAAATAAGAAAATGAAAAATAAATTTGATTGCATGTTAAAACAAAATGATTCTTTTAAAAATAAAGTTGCATGCATTGAAAAAGAAAATGAAACTTTAAAAAATGAGAATATTTCCTTGCTTTCTAAATTAAATGATCTTTGTGAAGGAAATACTTCTTTGAAAAATAAGATTGTTTTGGTGGAAAAACAAAAGGAAGTTGCTTTACATGAAAATACTTCTTTGAAAAGAAAAATTGTTGAAAAAGAAAAAGAAAATGTTTCTAAAAAGAATAAGAATAATGACTCTCATTCTCACCATGCTTTACATGCCACTATTAATCAAAATGAAATGAACTTTTTGAAAAATAAAATAGATTGTTTGAGCTCAACTTTGAGCAAATGTGCTTTTAATCATTCTAGATTGTAGTCCTTATTTTCAAAGAAACAAACTCCACATATTCATGCACATCACCCTCATCATGCATATGCACATTTTGCACGCCACGATCACACTCGTACACATATGCATCCTAGAGTGTACAAGTGTACACATTGTGGCCGCAAAGGCCATTTAGCAAAATTTTGTTATGATAAGATAAATGCTTTAAATTTTGCTAACAAAAATGTTTGGGTTCCTTATAAGACTAACCCTCAAGGACTCAAAAGAAAATGGGTACCAAAATCCCCTCCTTTTTTATTTGATATAGGTGCGGGCTCTCACAAAATGTGAGAGGAATGGTGCCTTGGTGGTGGTTGCACATGGACTTGATGGACACATATTTGATGCAACACTATCAAGGAGGTTTGGTGGGACAATCACCATGTTTTGGAGAATTAGAGCATAGTTCTTTGGTTTGGTAACTATCTCTAAACTCCTATTTTATTTATTTACATGCTTGTTCATATATGATACTTTTAGCATGTTCATGTTTCATTTGTTTTGTGCTTCATGTGGTAAATACATGGTTAAATGTAGTTTTTGTCAAAACTTGTGTATATACGTGTACAAGTAGTGAGCAACATTTGATTCATATACGTTTGCACTTCATTGTTCATTTGTACTCACTATATGCACATATATAGCCTAGTTTTGATGATTTTCTCATTTACACTTGTTTTGCCTATTTTCATGTTTTACTTCATGTATATGCAATTTTTATTCAAATCTAATTAATATACATGTATACCCGTGAGTCTCTTGCCTTCATGCAAATATATTATGGACTCTTTTTATGTTTGGAATATGTATGCATATTGTTAGCTTTTGGATAAAAACATACATATACCTAGAAGTTTATTTTTTTTAAGATGAAAAATGAATTTTTATGATCTTCATCTTTATATGAAAAATAAATTTTCGTGATTTGTTTGATAAGATAATATTCATGTTTGTTTTGAGCTTTATTGATTATTTTCATGAAAATGCTATTTACATGATTTTTGAACACTCACACTTTATTTTGTTTTGTCATGACCTTGTTTCATGAACATCTTTATGAGCTTTATCGATTTTGAGTGTCAACTCTTGTGTATTTGGTATGATTCATGAAAAACATATGATTTGATTTCATGTTTTGAAGGATCTTTAACTAGTTTTTTAAAAATTAATCTAACTAGTTATTTATTCTTCATTTGGTAGTGTTTTCACTATAAAAATATTTTCAAATTTTTTTTTAAAACCCCTACCTACCCCTTTATGGGAGGACGGATGGGCGAGTATGCCTTACAAGTCTTATTGAAAATCTTTTATCTAGTGCATAAAAAGGGTGGATTTTTATGAGTTATACACTAATTGCACTTCATAATCTCAATTGGTATCATAATTTCTTTTGGTATCACAATTGATGTATTTTTGTATACTCATAATTTTGTTTTCTATATATGTATGTTTTCAATGCCAAATTATATCAATTCCTATTGGTATTATCATTTCTCATACATATATATGATTTTCTTGTGCTTGATTTACAATTGGTTTACATATTTAAAGCACAAAGTTTATGCTAAACTTGATTTAAAACTTTATTTTCAATTGGTATCTCAATTGACATTTTAATAAAGCTTAAGCATTATTTTTAAATTGGTATCAATATGTTTCAATTTCAAAGTTATTATAAATTTCAATTGGTATCAATATGTTTTACCTATTTGTTGATTTAAGAAAAATTCAAAATTTGTAATGTTTATTTACATTTGGTATCCTAAAATTTGATTTACTAAGATATCTCAAAATTTATTTTATTGAGAAAATTCAAAATTTTGTTTTAATAAGAAATATTAAAAATGTTTTGATGTGTATTGCCTATATGCAAGGGGAGCTTAACATCTCTTCTACATATAGATTCATGTTGAGTGTATCTTATATTGAGGAGCTTGACAACTCTTCTTTATGTGATACACGTGTGCAGGGGGAGCTTCACATCTCCTCTTATGCATTGCATATTATGCGTTATGTGAATTAGGACTTGTCATCCCTTCTTCATGTAATGCATGTATGTAGGGAAGTTAACTTAGCGTCTTCCTCTTCATGAATGTATATCGCATATACCTTTTATTGATTGATTTGATTTCACCCCTTTGTTGATTTTTGTTTCGAACAAAGAGGGGGAGAACATTGTTTTGTTTTTACTTTAACCCCTTTGTTGATGATTGACAAAAAGGGGAGAAGTATTTTAGTATATATGCAATATATGCATGTTTTGAAAAATGGATTTATGTTCATGCATATTGTTTTGTTTTGCAAATAGGAGAAAAAGAATAGAAAAAGAATTTGATGTGTTTCATGCTTGTTTATGCATGTTTATCTCCTTGCATTTGCATACATGTTTATGAGCTTTCATTGCATATTTATTTATTTATTGAGATGCATGAGTTAAGGGGGAGCTTCTTTGAAGCCTTACTTTATTCCATGCATATATAACTCCATGAGTTTTGTCATCATCAAAAAGGGAGAGATTGTTGGCCCAAAGGCCCATCACTCTAGTTTTGATGATGATCAACTCATGTAGTTATAGTACTAATGATCTTGTGTTTTGATTAGTCTCAGATTTGTGATCAAGATCTTAGTAGGTGTGTAGCTTCAACAAAGGATTTAAAGTCAAGTTTTGGAGCTAGCACGGTTTGATTCAAGAGCCTATACATCAAAACCACATCAAGTACTCTAGAGGAGTCTAGCTCTTTGGATCGTGTTTGGACCAAGTCAAGAAGGAGTAGAAGACTTCAAGTGAAGACCTTCAAGATCAAGACTTGTGTCTAGGTTTGTTTTATTAAGATTTTGTTTTAGATTAAAATGTAAAGGATAGAATAGTTGGTGGATTGCTCAAGTATACCATATACACACACACACTCTTGGTTTAGTTGTGTTTTCATAAAAGAGATTTCATTTTAGAAAAGACTTTTCATTTTGATAAAAATACTGGTTTGATTTTTGGTATTCAAAGTTATATGTTTTAACCAAATCATATTTAGTGCTTATTGTCAAAAACATAGATATTTCATCTTTTATGTGTAGTGGATCATACCCATACACACCATGCTTTAAAAGTGTTTAAAATATCATGTTTTATATTTGGAGAAGTTTTGAAAAAACCAATTTGGAAAAATACAGTTTTTGTTTTAAGCCAAAATTTCTAAGTTACAAAAATAGTTCAAAATGTTTGTAGCATGTTTTGATTTTGCTCAAACATGTTTGTATATCAAAGTATAATACTGAAACTATTTTTGTAGATTTTTCGTGAATTTATGGGATTTTATTTTAGATAAAAAGCCAAGTTTTAAAATCCCTAAAAATGGCCTGCCAGGCTCTGGCGGTCGACCGATCGGTCGATCGGACCAGGAGCCGGTCGACCGGAACGGTCGACCGATGTGCACAGACGTGCACAGGATGGGCCGGTCGACCGCACGGTCGACCGCCAGAGAGTGTCTACTCTCTGGAAACGGCCCCGGTCGACCGGGCGGTCGACCGACAGAGAGCGCAGCTCTCTGTATCCTTGCCACGATCGACCGGCAGTCGACCGCTGGCTCAACGGTCAGAAATCTGACCGTTGGCCGGTCGACCGAGCGGTCGACCGACAGGTCATCCTGGCTGCAACGGCTAGTTTTTGGCAGCCCTATAAATTGGGACTTTTGGGAGTTGTTTTAGTTAAGATTTTTGGAGAGTTTTTAAGCCAGTTTTTCCTACTCTATTAAGAGGTTTTCTCCACTTACTTGAGAACAAATATTCCAATTAAAAGGGAAGTTTATCAAAAGTCTTTAAAAGTGATTTTCTTGAGTTTTCCTCCACCATTTCAATCCTAGTTTTCTCTCACACAATACTTGAGTTATCCATTGCTATATTATCCTACAGGGATCTTCGTTGTGAGAGGATTTTAGGTGATCAAAGTGTTGTGATCACCAAAGTTCTACTTTGTACTTTGAGGAGGCGAACTTGCGGGTTCGCGGTGTTTCGAGTTCGCGTGTGAACTCTTTGTTTGAGGTGCGGCCTCGGCAAGCTAGTGGGCTTGCGGTGTGTTCTTGCGGGAACGAGTGAAGGGACTAGAGAGTCCAAAGAGCTTGTAGGTGTTGCGGCACCAAGTGATCCGGTGGGATCGATTTTAGTGGAAATCCTTCATAGTGTTGAAGGCGGGGACGTAGAGCAATTGTGCTCGAACCTCGAAACAAATCTCTCGTGTTTGCGATTGCTCTCTCTCTAACTCTTACTTGTTTATATCTTGCATGCTTATATTGCTTTCATCTTTACATGCTTGATATATATTTGTGCTCACATTGTTATATGCTTGGGGATTGTTTGCTAACACTTGTATTCAACCAAGAAAGCCAACGCGGCACCTCAACTCTTATTTAGAGGAATCTTGAGGAGTTAGTCCAGAGCCCTTCACGGGAATCCGGCTACACTCTTGCGTTATACGTGGTGTTTATTTTAAGTAGATTTAGTTTGCATCATATAAGCTTTAATTCCGCATTAATTGTCTATTAGATTAGCTCATCACCTATTCACCCCCCTCTAGGTGATTTCACACAAACCCTCTTTTGAAAAACTTTTTCCCTTACAAAAACCCTAGAGAATAATGTGTAGGATTGAAGCTCAAGTTTTGTAAGTGAAAAAGAAAATAAAATTGAAGAGAGTTTTGAATCAAAAACTTCAGTGAAAAGAGAGAATTTTGAGCACAAAAACTGAGAGCAAAAACTTCTTTTGAGAGACTTAAACTTGATTTCTTTTGCAAAGAATTGTTGTTATCACCTCAACCCTAATCATCCCTATTTATAGGATAAAGGTAGGGATTAAAAAGTAAACTGTTATAATGAATAATTAGGAAAGATTAGACCCAAATCCAGCCCTCAAATTTGTTTAGAGAAGAAAACCACATTTTAAAACGTGTTTAAAAAACTAGCCGTTTGTGCTGATAATCTGCTCACGGTCGACCGGCCAATCGACCGGTTTTCAAAAAATATAACCGTTGCCAGCCTACGGTCGACCGCCCGGTCGACCGTCTCAAACAGAAACTTAGGTGCTTTCAGTCGGCCGAAGCTCGGTCGACCGACATGGGGCCCGGTCGACCGGGTAACGTGCACACATGCACACACCCAACGGTCAGAATCGCGGTCGACCGCCCGGTCGACCGTTCTGACCTGAAACAGAGTCGGTCGACCGTCCGGTCAACCGCAACAGGCCAAAACAGTTTCTTTTGAAAATGGTTTTGAAGATCTTAATAATTTTCAAATTAATTTTGATCAAGACTTGATATACTATATAAAATAGAGTTTGTAAGTATTAGAACATGTTTAAAAATATTTTTTATATAGGAGAAATATTTTAAGAAAAATCATGTGCAAAATCTTGTGTGTGGGAAATATTGAGTTTCAACACTAAACACTATCCTTTAACAAACTAAAAATTATAAAAACTGAGAAAGGAAATCTCTGAGTCGCGTTACACCAAGCTAGAGCCTTCTCTCCTATAAAAGCGTCCTCTTGCGCCATTTACCTTTTAGCATCATAATTCCTTGCAATATGCTTAAAAGGCCATCATGACTAGTACAAGCCTGAAACTCATTTTAAACAAGTTATTAGTACCAAATAGCTTCTATGTGTTTTGTTATCATCAAAACTTAAACAAATAGAGAGTGTAACCTTTTGGGCCAACAATCTCCTCCTTTTTGATGATGACAAAACATATAGATTATAACACAAGATATAAAAGGGAGGTAAAAACTCCCCCTCAAATAATGCTATATTAAACAAGTATAAAACAATTTATTATGAGAGAATTTTTGAATTTTCAAAAAAATTTTTGAATAACCATCAATAAAACACCAAACCATAGCACATATTTTTCCCCCTTTTTGTCATACATCAAAAGGGATATATTAGCAAGAAAACTACCTTATTCAACAACACAAACATTAAGTTCACCACATATAAAAGAAAATCTATTATAGTCAAGTGGTTTAGTGAAAATATCGGCAAGTTGAAAATCGGAAGAAACATAATCAATATCAATATCACCTTTCTCAAAATGATCTCTAAGGAAGTGATATCGAATCTCAATGTGCTTGGTCTTATTATGTTGATTTGCATTCTTAGTCATATGAATAGTACTAGTATTATCACAAAATATTTTTATATGATCATAATGCAAATCATAATCAAGGAGAGTATGTTTCATCCAAAGGACTTGAGCACAACAAGCCCCCGCCGCAACATACTCCGCCTCGGCGGTTGAGAGGGCTACCGAATTTTTTTCTTGGAAGACCATGAAACAAGACAATTACCAAGAAATTGACATGTTCCACTAGTACTCTTCCTATCCACTCTACAACCCGCATAGTCGGCATCCGAAAAACTCGTCATTGAGAATTCTACGGTTTTCGGATACCAAAGACCCATTCCAATAGTGCCCTTAATATTACAAATAATGCGTTTTACCGCAATTAAATGAGATTCTTTGGGACACGATTGGAATCTAGCACAAAGACACACACTAAACATAATATCCGTCCTACTAGCCGTTAAATACAACAAACTACCAATCATGCTTCTATATAATTTTATATCAACACACTTACCTTGGTCATCCTTATCAAGCTTTGTGTAGTGGCCATGGGAGTGTTACAAATTTTTGAGTCTTCAAGTCCAAATTTCTTGATGAGTTTCTTAGAGTACTTGGCTTGACATATGAATATCCCATCACGCATTTGCTTGATTTGGAGTCCAAGAAAATAGTTCAATTCACCCATTAATGACATCTCAAATTCACGTTGCATGCATTGTTCAAACTCCTTGCAAAGTATTTCATTAGTAGAACCAAAGATTATATCATCAACATATATTTGAACTATAAGAATGTCACTATCAACATGTTTAGTAAATAATGTGGTGTCTACTTTGCCTTTAACAAAATCATTTGAAAGAAGAAAACTAGAAAGCCTTTCATACCAAGCTCTTGGAGCTTGTTTTAAACCATACAATGCTTTATCAAGTTTGAAAACAAAATTTGGATGTACATGATCCACAAACCCGGGAGGTTGTTCAATATAAACTTCCTCATCAATAAAACCATTTAAAATGCACTTTTTACATCCATTTGAAAAAGTTTAAAATTTTTAAAAGATGCATTAGCTAGTGTGATCCGTATAGCTTCAAGCCGTACTACGGGTGCAAAGGTCTCCTCAAAGTCGATTCCTTCAACTTGAGTGTAACCTTGGGCCACTAACCTAGCCTTATTCCTAATAACATTTCCTGATTCATCCAACTTGTTCCTAAAAATTCACTTAGTACCAATTATTGGTTTATCATGGGGTCTAGGAACAAGGTGCCAAACTTGGTTGCGCTCAAATTGATTGAGCTCTTCTTGCATAGCTAGCAACCAATATGAGTCACCCTCGGCTTCGAGGATGTTTTTGGGTTCAAAATGAGATATGAATGCAAAATTTTCACACAATTCATGGAGTTTGGAGCGAGTGGTTACCCCTTTTGATACATCACCTATGATGAGATCTTTGGGATGATTTGAGGCGTATCTCCAATCTTTAGGAAGTGGTTGTGATTGTTCCACTTCATCCTTTTGAACTTCACCAAGAGGTTCTTGCTTGTCATCTTGAATGGGTGAGTCCTTCAAGGATATTTTCTCCATGTCCTCACCTAATGAGTCAATCTCTACAACATTCTCAATAATAGCATTAGATTCTTCAAATTTAACATGCATAGATTCTTCAATAGTATGAGATGATTTATTGAATACTCTATATGCTTTGCTAGTGCTAGAATAGCCAACAAAGATTGCTTCATAAGCCTTAGCATCAAATTTACCCAAATTATCTTTAGTGTTCAAAACAAAACACTTGCATCTAAAAACTTTAAAGTATGGAACATTTGGTTTTCTTAAATGATAAATTTCAAAAGAGGTTTTGAAAGTATTTTTACACAAATAAATACGGTTTGATATATAGCATGCGGTGTTTACGGCCTCGGCCCATAAGTATTGAGAGAGCACATATTCACTTATCATAGTCCTAGCCATTTCTTGAAGAGTTCTATTCTTCCTTTCAACTACTCTATTTTGTTGTGGAGTTCTAGGACATGACATTTCATGCTTAATTCTCTTTTCATCATAATAAGTCATGAAGAGTTGGTTAACAAACTCACCACCTCTATCACTTCTTATCCGTAAAATCGAAAATCCTTTTTCTTTTTCAACCCTCTTTCGAAAAATCTTAAAATGCGAAAAAGTTTGATCTTTATGCTCCAAAAAAAACCCAAGTGAAACGAGAAAATCATCGACTAAAATAAAAATATATCTATTTTCATTTAAGCTTTTAGTTTTAGTTGGTCCAAAAAGATCCATGTGAATCAATTCTAAAGCCTAGATGACATGATATCTTTGATTGGTTTGAAAGAAGACTTGGTTTGTTTCCCAAGTTGGCACGCACCACAAATGCGATCTTTTTCAAACTTCAAATAAGGAATACCCTTCACCAATTCCTTAGAATTAATTCTAGCAAGGTGATCAAAAGATGCATGTCCTAATCTTCTATGTCATAGCCATGAAATCTCATCAAAAGCATTCAAACATTTAGTAGAACAATCCAAATTAAACATATCAATAATATAGACATTATTTTCACGAAATCCAGTGAGAATACAATCATTGGTTTTACAATCAAAAATTTTGCAAGAAGATTCATCAAACACAACTTTGAGACCACGATCACATAGTTGACTTATACTAAGCAAGTTATGTTTAAGCCCATCAATAAGAACAACATTTTCTATTAAAGGAGATGCACCAATATTAATGTTACCTTACCGATGATGATGCCCTTGGAGTCATCTCCGAAGGTGACGGTGCCACCTTCAACGTACCTTGATAGGGTTGTGAAATTGTTGATGTCCCATGTCATATGCTTTGAACAACCACTATCAAGGTACCACCGCTCCTTACGTCTTGAAGCCTTGGTGTGTACCTACATCAAATAATTTAAGACTTGATTTTGGTACCCATATTTTCTTGGGCCCTAAAGAATTAGTGTTTCGAACCCACACAAGATTATTTGTCCTATTTATATGATCATAGCAAAATTTAGCTAAATGGTCATTCCGGCCACAATAAGTACATTTATAAATTCTTCCATATTTAAAAGCATAATGAGCATGTGGCTTACGAACATGTGAATTGGGCATGAGTAATTTTAACATGAGTGACATGTGATGTGTTGGCATGATGAGCATATGAAGTTTTAGCATGAGTTGTTTTATCATTTTTAGCATGTGGAGTGTGCATATGCTTCTTTGAAAATATTTCTTCTAATTTATTAGTGTTAAAAGCACATTCTTTTAAAACATTTCCAAAATCATTGATTTTAGTTTTTAACATGGATAATTCATTTTCATCAATTTTTGGATATTTAGCTTTACAAGTAACTCTATAGGCATCAAAATCTCTTTGCGTTGAAATAAGATTAGAAGATAGTTCATCCTTTTCTTTTGAAGAAATTGCAAGTTGATTTTTAAGCATTTCAATTTCCTTTTTCAGTTTTGAACACTCTTCCTTTTTATCATCAAAACTTTCTGAAAGTTCAACGAAAGCATGTACTAACATATCTCTACTTATTTCACTTTCATCATCAAGTGGTTGGGTAGTTACCTTAGGTGTGTTTGCCATAAAACACACATTAGCCGTGTCGACTTCATCTTCGGATTCACTTTCCGAATCCCAAGTGGCTTTGTACACCTTCTTTTCAAGGAGGAGGTTATCTTTGCCTTGAAATCTGGACAATCGGCAATGATGTGTCCAGGTTTCTGACAATTGTAGCATATAATCTTTTTCTCCTCCTTCCCTTCCCATCGCCTCTATAGTTGAGCTTGTTCTTGCGGTACATTCTCTTTACATTTCTCACAAGAAGAGATAGCTCTTCATTATCTTCTTCATCTTCTTCATCATCGTAGTTGGAGGAGGAAGACTTGAAAACTATTGACTTTTTCTTTAGAGGTACCGCATCTTCTCTAGCCTTCATCTCTATCTCATAAGTCTTAAGGTTTCCAATAAGACTTATGAGCTCCATCTCATCTTTGTCATTCAACTCCTTCAAGGTGGTAGCTTTGATTTCCCATGACGAAGGAAGAGCACGAATCACCTTACGCACCTTTCGATCGTTGCTTATTTCATCACTTAAAGAAGAAAGAGCATTTGTAATCTTAGTAAACTTGGTAATCATATTATCAATAGATTCATCTTCTAGCATTTTAAAACTTTCATATTGGGAACGCAAGAGATCTATTTTAGCTCTCTTGACTTGTGATGTTCCCTCGTGAGTGACCACTAAGTGTTGCCAAATCTCATAGGCGGATTTGCAATAGATAACCCGTGTTAAGTCATCCTCATTCAAAGCTGAGAGTAGGGCATTTTGAGCCTTTGAATTAGCATCAAATTCCTTGAAGGTAAGTTCGGACCAAGTGTCCTCCTCACTTTCGGGTCTAATAAAAGCTTGGTCAAAGACTTAGCAACAAGACTACCTAGAGATTGTAGAAAAATAGTTATCCTAATCTTCCATATGGGAAAGTTGAGTCCATCAAATTTGGAGGGTCTTAATGTTATCGGCCATCTTTACTAGTGTATGAATGAAGATATGAAATGGTGATTAGCAAATTATAGGATCTCTCTAAGGATGTGAAGCCAAAAACTAGAGTCCTAACTCTGATACCAATTGAAATCACCTAGAGGGGGGGTGAATAGGTGATAATGCTAATCAATGCACAAATTTAAAATGTTATGATGCAACGATCACCCAAAACAAGATTAGAAGCCGAATACCCCGTGAAGGGCTCTGAACTCCTTCCTCGTGATTCCTCTAGATAAGAGTTTGAGGTGCGCAATGCAATCTTGTTGTATGAGTATTGATCGATAATATAGCAATAAATATAAAGCAAGTAAATAACACAAATAAACCAATCGCAAACACTGAGATTTATTTCGAGGTTCGAGCACCCAGCTTTACGTCCCCGCCTTCATCCAGAAGGATTTTTGAACCACTATAACTTTCACAAAGAATTACAACCACAAGGGAGCACCCAACTCCTCTATCACACTCCTCTAGTCCAGAGGTAGTGGAGCCACAAATACAAGAATATCTTGGTGATCAAAAGACCACAACCCTCTTTTGAAAAACTTTTTCCCTTACAAAAACCCTAGAGAATAATGTGTAGGATTGAAGCTCAAGTTTTGTAAGTGAAAAAGAAAATAAAATTGAAGAGAGTTTTGAATCAAAAACTTCAGTGAAAAGAGAGAATTTGAGCACAAAAACTGAGAGCAAAAACTTCTTTTGAGAGACTTAAACTTGATTTCTTTTGCAAAGAATTATTGTTATCACCTCAACCCTAATCATCCCTATTTATAGGATAAAGGTAGGGATTAAAAAGTAAACTGTTATAATGAATAATTAGGAAAGATTAGACCCAAATCCATCCCTCAAATTTATTTAGAGAAGAAAATCACGTTTTAAAACGTGTTTAAAAAACTAGCCATTTGTGCTGATAATTTACTCACGGTCGACCGGCCGGTCGACCGGTTTTCAAAAAATATAACCGTTGCCTGCCTACGGTCGACCGCCCGGTCGACCGTCCCAAACAGAGACTTAGATGCTTTCAGTCGGCCGAAGCTCGGTCGACCGACATGGGGTCCGGTCGACCGGGTAACGTGCACACATGCACACACCCAAACGGTCAGAAGCGCGGTCGACCGCCCGGTCGACCGTTCTGACCTGAAACAGAGCCGGTCGACCGCAACAGGCCAAAATAGTTTCTTTTGAAAATGGTTTTGAAGATCTTAATAATTTTCAAATTAATTTTGATCAAGACTTGATATACTATATAAAATAGAGTTTGTAAGTATTAGAACATGTTTAAAATATTTTATATATAGGAGAAATATTTTTAGAAAAATCATGTGCAAAATCTTGTGTGTGGGAAATATTGAGCTTCAACACTATACACTATCCTTTAACAAACTAAAAATTATAAAAACTGAGAAAGAAAATCTCTGAGTCGCGTTACACCAAGCTAGAGCCTTCTCTCCTATAAAAACATCCTCTTGCACCATTTGCCTTTTAGCATCATAATTCCTTGCAATATGCTTAAAAGGCCATCATGACTAGTACAAACCTTAAACTCATTCTAAATAACTTATTAGTACCAAATAGCTTCTATGTGTTTTGTTATCATCAAAACTTAAACAAATAGAGAGTGTAACCTTTTGGGCCAACAATCTCCTCCTTTTGGATTTGTTAGTAGACTCGATTGAGTTGGAGTTGACCTTGGTTTGAGGAGTAGACGTAAATTGGTTTGACCTGACCTGGTAGATTTTAGAGATATATATACTTGATATGTTACTTGAGTTTTGGGATCTTGTGATTTATCTCGATAGAGTGAGAGTATGTGATGATCCTGATCGGATTGGAATGTGGGGATTTGATTAGATGTATCAGAACTTATAGCTACTTTAGTTATTGGAGATAGAATTATTATGAGAGTGACTCTATTGATATCAGTGACCATATTATATATCCAGAGTTTTATGGCAAGATAGTGATCGATCTAATTTATTGGTGATTTAGGGGGTGGATATGTCGAAGACTTTGAGGATCTGAGTTGATTAAATATTATGCCCGGATTATTCTATGCATGCCAGCATGTCATTACTTATTCTGAATGTCATGATTTATCTGAAAAACTTGACGATTATACATGACATTTACCAGATAACTATATTGTCCATGTTACCATAATTGCTGGAAAAATATTGTATACGGTAACAACACCCTCATGTTATACTTGTTACATGTCCTGTTATATTGTGTCCTATTCACTGACATTATATATCATGTTATACATGTATCCTGATTACACATGTTGGCGTGGTTACCGTGGCTATCGCCGAGTTGTCCCAGTAATCTAAGTAACATGCACATTAAATAATCTTGATGAACTAATAACATGATATTAAACAACTTATACTGGGATTGGGAAAATTGATGGAGGAGATAGCGTCTGTATTTTTAATGGACCTAAGATATAGGTTGCGCAGCCGAAAGAAGGTTCCACTTCAGGGCTCCTGGGGGGTGACTGGCACCCCATCCTGTTCTTGTTCATGTTATACATGTTCCTGACTACCTTACGGTAGGGCCTGGTTCAGCGCCAGAAGTCTGGGCCGTGGTCCCGAGTATGTACGGGACCCACCTAAAGCATGGATACTGTCTTCAACCGATCAGTTTTAATAACTTAGGATCTCGATTGACACGTGTGATAGGCGTAGTATGAGATGCGTCTATTACAGGTGGCAATTGGTGTTCGCTGACATAATAATAATAAACTGTTCGTAATGTAGTGGAATTGATTGTCTTTGCCTGATACATGTATGTATGGTTGACATCCGATGTTACACCTGACCTGATTGGACATCTGACTCAAGTACTAACTGACTCTACCCACCTGATATATATATATATATATATATATATATATATATATATATATATATATATATATATATATATATATATATATATATATATATATATATATTGTGATAGACACCTGATTGAATACCTGACTGGATACATACTCTACTGTGTGCTATCCACATTACTGTTTATTTACTTATTCATGTCGTTTCTTATTCCAGTTTATATTATTATCATATGTTCACATTTATATGCATGTGCATCTTTCCAGTTTATTCTTACACATTCACTAGGAGTTATGACTCCTTGGATTTGTATATTCAGATTTGTGGCTATTTATTACTGATCAAGTATTTGGAAATGATTACCTGCGTTACGAGAAGCTGAAGTCCCTCTCTCCTTGATTATCAGTATTCCTACTCTTTTATTCATGTTATTTCCTTATTCTATCCATATCACATCCCGTTGCCATTTCTTTCCTTTATTTATCTGCTATCATTATTTTAGATAGTTATATGTCATATTGCAGTGATATTGATTTATCGTAGTAGATTTTATAGTTTGTTCAGGTTACTTTAGGCTTAGCGTATATGCGTGGGTTATTTTCCTCGCGAATATACGTCGTCGACTCTTATCGCGACTCCGTTTTCACGTATTTTGGGAAGCGGGACGTGACAGGATTTTTTTGGTATCAGAGCCAGGTTTACTCAAGGAGGACCTAACTCTTACCGGTGACCTGAAATAAGTTATATTTACACTGCAATAAACATATAATATTACATGATGATATTGAGTCTACTTGGAAGTTGATCGTCCTCCATTTTGAAATTCATCACTTGAATCTTTTGATGTCCCAAATTCTGACTCTTCTTCTGAAGTAATCTTTGTTCCATCTTGATTCTTATTCTTTTTCCTGATTCAAATTCCCTAATTTTGTCTCTTGAGTCTGGTCGCTCCATGTTGAAGCCGGTAGCAGAGATCAGAGCGCGCAGCGGAAGCGTAGCGGACCCATGATGTGTTCAGAAGCTTCGTGGAAGCTTGTTTGTTTTCTCTCTTGATTCTGATTTTCTATCATTCCCTACTTTATCGAAATTTTGAGGACAAAATTTTTAAGAGGTGGGTAGAATGTAATATCCCTAGTCTAAAATACTGTATCTTTATTTTTCTAAAGAATTTATTTTATTTTACTGGTTATTTTATCATTATTTGTTATTCTTATTAACGAGTGTTTCATTATGATTATAATTATTATTGTCATTATTATGCTTATTTTAGTTATTATTAGCAGTATTGTTAACTATTATTGTTTTTAATATTATTACTATTTATTGGTATTATTGTTATAAATTATTATTAGTATATTATTATTAGTATACTTAATTATTATTATTACTTATTTTATTACATGATTAATTATTATTATTTATCATCATTGTTATTATTAATATTATTGCCTGAATTATTATTTTTCCCTCCTTAATTCTTTTCCCCATACCTATCTATCTAAACCCGAAACCCACCAACCCAATAATTTATAACCCAAAACCCTCTCCTAATCCAAATCTTATCTTATCAAATCTTTTCATAAATCTTAACTAATCCTAATCTAAATAATAACAAAATTCATATCTATCCTAACTAACATAAATCTAAATCATATTTTCAAAACCATAACCTTAATTAATTCTATTCTAAACTACTCAGTCAAGCAGTTTGAACCCAACTGAAATTCTGATTTTTAAAATCTCTAATAATCTATAAAAATCCTAAACTAATTCTTTTCTACCTTAAAAGAAAAACCATGACCCAACTCTCCCTACCTCCTTCTTTCTTTCTCTTCCAGCGGAGCATGAACAAAAGGGATCTTTAAGTGCAGAGATTGAGGAACATGATAGGGGAGATCAAATCCAAGTAAGTAATCTATTTTCTCAAAAATTTATTTGATATAAATAGTTTATTAAAAATCATGTCTATACCATGATCTCCATGAATATTTTTATGCATCAAAATCCAATCTAAAATCCAACAAAACATACATGTGAAGATATACCAACTCATAATTTTAATCTACATATTTTTTTCAAAATTTTTAACAAAAGATTTTCAAAAAAAAAAGAAATTTTCGGACCAGGCCTGGGCATAGGCTTCTAGAGAGAGATGTAAAAAAATAAAGGAAAAAAAAAGAAAGAAAGAAGAATTGCATATTAAAATAATTAGCTAAAAATATCAAAAAAATAGAGAAAAATATAAATAATAGTTTACAATACTTCTACTTTCTATGATAAAAATTTTAGATAAATACCAACATGAATTAATTCAAATCACCCACATTAAAGCCATTTTTCCTTAATGAGAAATTCAGACTCGTTAAGCATTTTAATGGTTTAAAGTCTATTAAAAATTCAACAAAAATTAAAAATTGGTTTAAATTAAACTTACTAAATTTATTAGGCTCAGATAATCATATTCCTAACCCCAAACTAATTAATCAAGATTAAAACTCCTTAAAACTTTCAAGTAAAACATCTTTTTAAAAATTCTAACAATTTCTATTGAAATAATTTATGTAGATTTATCGGGACCTTATGATTTCAGTGCTTTAGATTTGGGATCCAGTTCATGTGAGTGTTCTTTTCCTCTTCCAGTTAAACAAGAATTTTGTAATAAATGATTTTATATTGTTGTGTAATTATGTTACTAAAATTTACTGAGACGATACTTGTGAGTATTTTCTTTTGTATTATTTTTCTCATTCACCATTGTCAGATATATATATATTACTTGCTTTATTTTATTTGAGCATCTACTTTATTTTATCTGTATGAGTACATGTATCATTTCATGTATCATCTGACTTATTTTACTAGTGCAATTACATGTATTCCTTCATGAGATATCGGTGAGTACTCATCCTATTTAGTTAGTTCGTATGAGTGTTTATCAACATTATTACATGTGTGGAGGATTATTACTTTTGATTATAGGCAAGTTGTCGTACACCTTAGACTGTGACTTGAATTGATCTTGAGATTGGCATGATTCATATTTGTAGATTATTTGAGCTTTATCGGACATTTATTTGATGATATTTCAAATGGGAATTTGTTTGGACAATGAGGATAGATTAAATAAGATGTTAGCTTATTTAGAAGATTGTTTTCTCTTAATGCTTGGATTTCAACTTGAGATTTACATGAGATCTTGATTCGTATTCAGATGAGATCAATAATAGCTGTGTTTTACTCACACGAAGAATAACTTACCTTGATTTTGATCTATCATATAATACTTATCTTTAATACTGATTTTGGATTATTGGTTACAAGTATTTTATTTGGATATATTCACTGATAAATTATCTGAGTAAGGATGTTTATTAATATCGAGATTTGAGTTCAGAGACTTTCTAGATTTCATGCAGCTTGAGGATGTCCCACTCCTTGTTATTATCTTGATTGAGATTGGAACTATAAGTAATGTAACTTAAACTATAATTATATTTAGATCTTAGATTTGAATAGTTCATGATGGTAGTTATACGAGTTGATATCTGAGTGACATTATCAGTACATTTGATTATTCTTATTGATGGTAAAATGGGTGAGAGTGTGGTTGATATTAATGATTGATTAATTTGGAGATTCTTTATTAAAAGAACGAGATATTGGACTTAGATTTTTAGTAGACTCGATTGAGTTAGAGTTGACCTTAGGTTGAGGAGTAGGCGTAAATTGGTTTGACCTGATCTGGTAGATTTTAGAGATAATATATACTTGATATGTTACTTGAGTTTTGGAATCTTGTGATTTACCTGGATAGAGTGAGAGTATGTGATGATCTTGATTGGATTGGGGTGTAGGGATTTAATTAGATGTTTCAGAACTTTTAGCTACTTCAGTTATTGGAGATAGAGTTATTATGAGAGTGATTCCACTGATATCAGTGACCATATTATATGTTCAGAGTTTTATGGCAAGCTATTGATCGATCTGATTTATTGGTGCCTTGGGGGTGGATATGTCGAAAACTTTGAGGATCTGAGTTGATTAAATATTTTGCTCGAATTATTCTATTCATGCCAGCATGTTATTACTTATTCTGAATATCATGATTTATCTGAAGAACTTGACTGATTATACATGACATTTACCTGATAACTATATTGTCCATGTTACCATAATTGCTGAGAAAATATTATATACGGTAATAATACCCTCATGTTATACTTGTTACATGTCATGTTATACTTGTGTCCTGTTCACTAATATTATATATCCTGTTATACCGGTATCCTGATTACACATGTTGGCGTGGTTACCGTGGCTATAACCGAGTTGTCCCAGTAATCTAAGTAACATGCACATTAAATAATCTTGATGAACTAATAAAATGATATTAAACAACTTACACTGGGATTGGAGAAATTGATGGAGGAGACAGCGTCTGTATTTTGGGTGAATCTAGGATATAGGTTGCGCAGCCGAAAGAGGGTTCCATTGAAGCATTCCCGGGGGGGTGACTGGCCGTCCTATTCTTGTTAATGTTATACATGTTCCTGACTACCTTGCGGTAGGGCCTAGTTCAGCGCCAGAAGTCTGGGTCGTGGTCTCGAGTATGTACGGGACCCACCTAAAGTATGGACAATATCTCCAACCGATTAGTTTCAATAACTTAGGATCTCATTGACACGTGTAATAGGCGTAGTATGGGATGCGTCTATTACAGGTGACAATTGGTGTTCGTTGGCATAATAATAATAAACTGTTCATAATGTACTGTAATTGATTGTCTTTGCCTGATACATGTATGTATGTTGGACACCCGATGTTACATCTGACCTGATTTGACACTGACTTAAGTACTGACTGACTCTACCCGCCTGATATATGTGTGTGTGTGTGTGTATTGTGATAGACACCTGATTGAATACCTGACTGGATACATACTCTACTGTGTGTTATCCACATTACTGTTTATTTACTTATTCATGTCATTTTTATTCCAGTTTGTATTATTATCATATGTTCACATTTATATGCATGTGCATCTTTCTAGTTTATTCTTACACATTCACTAGGAATTCTGACTCCCTGGATTTGCATATCCAGATTTGTTACTATTTTAGCTGATTAGGTATTTGGAGAGGATTACCAGCGTTACGAGGAGCTTGAGTCCCTCTCTCCTTAATTATCGGTACTCCTGCTCTTTTGTTCATGTTATTTCCTTATTTTATCCATATCGCATCCCGTTGTCATTTCTTTCCTTTATTCATCTGCTATTATTGTTTTAGATAGTTTTATGTTATATTGTAGTGATATTGATTTATCGTAGTAGATTTTATAACTTATCTAGGTTACTTTAGGCTTAGCGTATATGCATGGGGTATTTTTCTCATGTATATATGTCGCCGACTCTTATCGCGACCCCGTTTTCACGTATTTTAGGAAGTTGGGTGTGATAAATAATAAAGGTGACGAGCCTCCTACTAATATCCCAGGACACCAAGTACTACGTAATCTCTGAGCTCCAACCTGAGAAAGTAACTTCAGCGTCGTCAGAAAGCGACCAGTGAGTGGTGAAATGAAGGAAGTAGTAATATTATACTATAATAATATTACAATCACGATAATATATAATACATATCTAGATAATAGTGATCAATATAATTATACTAACAATCAGTATATATATTACAATTATTGTATCTGTAGCATAATATTAATACCTAGCATGCATGTTACAACAAAGTTATTTCTATAATATTATACAATACCTAATTAAAAATAATAACGATGTTAATCGGAGATAGTTTTATATATATAAATCAACTAACATTATATTATTATACCATTAACATCTTATAATTATCAATGTGGTTAATAAGATACAGTATTTAGTTATATACTACAATTTGTTAGATTAAAATGTATCGAGTCTTATTTAATAGTAACAGTAACATGACGGTATCAGTGATTATTATGAATACCTACACAGGAAATAAACAGTGATAATCATATTATCATATTCGTGATTGTACAGAAATAGTGTGTCTACATAGAATACCTGAAGTGCAGAGTATGAAAGTGTTAAAATATGATAATGAACAAGATAATCAAGATGTTTAATATAATATATATACAGACAAATTATCATGCCGGATATCATGCAAGGGGTGAGCAATATATTAAAATTATAAAATAATAACAATCAGTATAACTTGTTAATTTTATCAATCTCTTCCAGTGTTTCATTTCACTAGCAGTTCATACTGGAGCCCACACTCTAATCGAACCCATCCGAACATGGCATACGAGTACGATTATCTGAACGAGAGAGTGACTAAATAATAAGTGTTTCTGATGTCAGTATTATTTATGTAGTTTTATTATGTTAATTGGAAACTTAATGGTCGAGGATCTCTAATCAAGTGGGTGTATCTCGTGTATACCCAGGATCACGGCCTTAAACAGACCCCTGGCTGCTGAGACCAGGGCCAGCCCGCTAAGGCGAAACAAGTAACAAAAAATAGGAAACGAAAGCTCATTGAGCTATAACAGACGGTAGCCAGTACACCACGTCCCATTCAGTGGGACTAATATGGATCTATGACATCCATCCGATAAGATCTAGTCAACTATCTAGTTTCTCACACACCCCATGTTATATTTATTATATTTAATTACACAGTAACAATATTGCTAAAACATGTAACCGAATAACAAGAAATATGAGGCATAAGATGCATAAGACATGGGACTCTAGAGGTGGCCCCCACGGGGTTCAAGAGGTGGCCCCACTCAATATGTGGTGTGTCACTTTGTCCCGTGTGGCACTTAGTTCCACGCATCTTACGTCAATTGCTGATATATCTAGATAGGTGTCATAACAATTTTAAGAATACATGAAACAGTCATGTACTGTATTAAATACTCATGTCAAAAGAATACATGAATATGCATGTAACAGTATAATGTAATAGGAACAGTAATTCAGGCAACATGAAGATAAGAACAATCAAAGCATGTATACTAGTAAATCCATATAGCAGTGATATAAGAACATGAAATCATAGTATCCATGTAACATTGATACATGTATATGAAATAACAGTGTTCGGTGTAATAGAGCATCCGTGTAATGGTAATACGAGTACATAAAATAACAGTGTCAAGTGTAACAAGTATCTACATGAAATACAGTGTCTAATGTGTTAGAGTGTCCGTGTAACGATGATACAAGTACATGTAATAATGGTTTCCATAATCATAACAAACACATACTCGAACAGTGTCCAGTGTATCAATGATTATTCTCATGATTCAAATAATAGTGACAATATCAAGGTGATATATGTAAGAAGAACATGTGTTAATATATATATATATATATATATATATATATATATATATATATATATATATAGTAGTATTTGTCATAATGATTTCATTATTATTAATAAGATCGATATAACAAATAAATTATATACAAGTATCTATTTTCAAACTCTTCACAACCTTTTTAATAATTATTAATGTATTTATTAATCTAGAATTTCTTTTATCCGTTATCTAATAGTAACTCAATATGTATAAATAATGCATCTACATGCTATCATATATCAAGAATCACAATAAAATATCATTAAGCCCCAACTCCTCTTTATTTACAGTGTTTTACTCTTTTCATGAATTATTAACCGATACTCATGGTTTATTGAATAAATCAATAATTATTTTATTTAGCATGATGAAATATAATTTACAAAATAAAAATACTCACATAGTTATTACAGGGATGAAGCTCATCTTTTTACGATCGCAACGGCTCGAGAATTGTTGAGATCGAACTCTGGATGGTCAAGATATCGCCCAAACACTAAAATCATTAAAAATGGGTTAAATACGTAATTTATAGGGTTTAAAATGAAATAAACTTTAATTAACAGGGGGTTTTATGAAGTTTTACATTTATTAAGTTTTGAAGTGAGTTTGGATTTCTAATGGGTCAAGTTTAGATCCAATAACCCGAACCAAGTTGTTTAAGTGATGGGTAAATGGGTTAATAGGCTATGGGGTTTGGGTTTACTAGGTTTGAACCCATTATGAGAAAGAGAGAGAGAGAGATAGAGAGAGGAAGATCGAGAGAGGGAAGCAGGGCAGTGGCCTGGCCGCGGGCGGCGATGCGGTGGTCCGGCAGTCGCGGCGGTCTATCCAGTCGCGGCGGTCTGGCCAGTCGGCGGCGGCGGCAAAACCGGCTGGCGACGGCGCATGGGGAGAGAAAAACGATAGAGATTGAAGGAGAGTGAGATGGAGTGAGGTAGATAAAGGAGAAAGAAAAGGGAAGTGGATGGTGGCATGGGCTCGACCATTGGCCTAACTAGAGGTGGTGTGGTCGTGGTAGGCTGGACGATCGGCTAAAGGAGGAGGAGGAGGTGAGGTAGAAGAATAACAAAAAAAGAAAAGAGGAAGAATAAGAAGAAGAAAGGGGAGAAAGATGAGGAGAAGGGGCCGCGTGGTGGCCAGCTGGGCTTGGCCGGCGGCAGTCCTGGTTGTCGGTCAATGATGGGCAGAGAGAGGGAAAGTGGTGAGGCGGAAAAGAGTGTGGTGGAATTTGAAGAGGAAGTGTGAGAGAGAGTGAGAGACAAAATGGGAGAGAGATCTTGAGAAAGAGAAAAGGAGAGAGAAGTTTGAAGAGAGAAAGAGTCGGTGGGTTGAGGCGGTGTCTTATGGGGGAAGAAAGAAGAAGATTGGAGGAGAAGAAAAGAGAAAAGAATTATTAATATTATTTAATTGAGTCAAAATTTGACTAGTTCAGAACGGTTATCAAAAAATTTGTAAAATAAAAAATATTACCCAAATGAATAATGTGCAACCGGATTCAAGAAATTCAGTCTAACTTGTAAATTAAAAATTCTGGAATCAATCGGTGATACAGGAGACACCGATTTGACCAGATTTTGACTAATTCAGAAAAATCCTCAAAAATATGTTAAAATAGAAAATATGATCTTGAAGAAAATTTTGAAAGCAGATTCTAAAAATTCAACTCCATTTATTAATTAAAAATTCTAGAGTCGATTATCAATATCGGTCGACACCAAATTCGGAGATTTTCCAAAACAATCTAGATAAATTTTAGAAAAATCTAAAATATTAAAAAATAATATCTGGAGATGATATCGATTTAGTCTAACTATAAAAAGGATCAAATTAAGTATTTACACTATATCGAGTACTAGTATTGCGATAAGTACATCTAGAACCGGTGATTACATTTCTACCCACCTTAAAAAAACTTCATCCTTGAAATTTCAATTCAGGTGGGAGAAAACTATTTTAATGATCTTGAGACCTCTGGGTTATGGTGTTGGCCTAAAGGCACATCACTTTAGTTTTGATGATGATTAACTAATGTAATTACAGTACTAATGATCTTGTGTTTATTAAGTTTCAGATATTCAATCAAGATCTTAGTCGGTGTTTAACTTCAACAAAAGATTCGAAGTCAAGTTTTGAATCTAACACATGTTGATTCAAGAGCTCGCGCTTCAAGATTGCATCAAGTACTTAAAGAGGAGTCTAGCTCTTTTCGATCAAGTTTGGTTCAAGTCAAGAGGAAGAGAAAATTTTCGAGAAGATTTGAAGTCTATTTTGTAAGTTTAAGATTTTTATTTTAGATAAAATGTAAATTATAGATTAGTTATGAATTGCTCAAGCTCATATACACACACACACAAAAAAATATCTCATATCTTTCATGTTTAAGTTTTGTTTTTGAAAATTCAGTTTTGGTTTTGGTTTAACCGGTTGAGTTTCAGAACACATCTTTTGTTTTCATGAATAGATTTCATCAAAATAAGTTTACATAGTTTATATGTGTAGTGGATTTCATCCATATACATTGTTGCTTCATATTGTTTAAGAAACTTATCATGGGTTTAAGTTTTGAGCGTATTGTCAAAAACAAGTATATTTCATTTACTATGTGTATTGGATTATTTTCATACACACTACGCTTCAAATGTGTTTCAATATATTATTTTTGTATTTGAACAAGTTTTGGAAAAATCAGTTTTTCATATTGAAGTTGGTTTTTATAAATACGGTTTTCGATTTAAGCTTATATTCTTTACCTTAAAAATAATTCAAATTGTTTGTAATATGTATTGATTTTTAATCACACATATCTGTACTTCAAATATTTACATGAACTTATTTTTGTGAAATTTATAGAGTTTTATGAGAATCTATAGGTGTTTTAAAAGTCCTATCTTTCAATCCTATAATACCTGTTTTTGGACAGCTGTTGGCCGACCGACCGGTCGACCAAAGCAGGGCTCAGTCGACCGATCAGTCACGACATGCACAGAAACATGCAGGAGCCCATACTCTTAGCTCGGTCGACCGACCGGTCAACCGTAGCTAGGCTCAGTCGACCGACCGGTCTACCAACTGGCTCTTCCAACTCTCAGTTGGGTGGCAGTCGACCGAACGGTCATCCGACAGAGAGAGGATTTCTCTATGGCCTGGGGGTAGTCGACCGGATGGTCGACCGATAACCCCAATGGTCATAAATTTGACCGTTAGCCGATCGATCGGCTGGTCAACCGACAGGTCAATCTGGGCAATAACGGCTAGTTTTTAACAGCCTATATATTCGGGTCCTTTGGCCAGTTTTGAGTAAGAATTTAGAGAAGTTTTAGAGTCAGTTTTTTCCATCTTTCTCAGAAGTTTTTCAAAAACTTTTTGGGCTTAACTTCCGTATCGAAAAGGAGAATTTTTCAAGAGTGTTTTCTTGAGTTTTCAAAAGAGTTTTTCTTGAGTTTCCATCTCTTCCATCTATCTTGTTTTCTCACACAAGCTTGAGTTTTTTCATTGCTATATCCATCCTATAGGTATCCTTGTTGTGAGAGTGTTTGTTGGTGATCAAGAGAAGAGATCACCAAGTGTTATACCTTATACTTTAGAGGAGTTGTAGAGGTTGCAGCCTTGGCGAGCTTGCGGATTCGCGTGTGTTGTTCTTGCGAGAACAAGTGAGGAACTTGCGGGTCCAAGAGTTCTTGAGGGAGCTCATTGTAGGTGTTGCAGCACCGAGTGATCTTGCGGGATCGATTTTAGTGAAAATCTTTTATTGCGGTGAAGGCGAGGATGTAGAGCAAGTGCTCGAACCTCGAAACAATTCTCCCGTGTTTGCGATTGCTCATCTCTCTCGCTCTCTCTCAACTCACTTGTGTTTAATATCTTGCATGTTCTTATTATTCTTATCTTTATATGCTTGATATTTATGTGTGCTTTATTGATATACTTGCTTGAGATTGTATAGTATCTTAATCCTTGTACATTCATTGCATGCTTGTTTTTATGCTCACACTAGTATTCAACCAAGAAAGCTATAGTAGCACCTCAACTCTTAATCTAGAGAAATCTTGAGAAGTCCAGAGCCCTTCATCGGGAATTCAGTTTCACTCTTTGGTTATATATTGTGTGTAGTTTTAGTTTGTAAAATAGTTTTAATTCTGCATTGTTTGGCATTAGATTAGCTAGTCACCTAGTCAGCCCCCTCTTGGTGGCATTAGATTAGCTAGTCACCTATTCCCCCGTCTAGGTGACCTACAAGTGGTATGAGAGCTTAGTGCTCTTGATTCGGGTCTAACAACCTAGAGTTAAAGATCCTCATTTTTGCTAATCACAATATTTGCATACACACACATGAATTACATTGCACCTCCCATGTATGATATTCTTAACTTTCAAACTTGAAAAGTTAAGATATCTATGTACCTCAAAGCCCTAGGTATTCATGTTTATCTTGCCACCATTAAAAATTCATATCTTGTAAATGGCAAACATCTTGAGGCTAATGCAAAAGTCATCCATGCTTTAAAGTCTACCCTAAATGATGATTATTTATATAGAGTTTTTAATATTGATTCGGTTTTTGTAGTTTGGAACACTCCCATCACTCTCGGTGAGCAAACGTCACATGACAAGGAGAGTAACTCAGATGAAGGAAATGTTGCATCCAACACGTGCTATATGGTCTAAGGGATGACCCCTTAAGGTAAACTTTGAATCTGAGCTTGATGAAGAAGTTGAGATGCCATATGATGAGCTTGCATCATTTTATCAAAAGCTTCTTGAAAAATATGATTTGTTAAAAATTGAAAATGAGAAGTTGAAGAAAGAAAATAATTCTATATTAAATAAAATTGATTCTTTTCAAAATATATTGAATATTATTTCAAAAGAAAATGAATGTAACATCCGTAAAATTTTGAAGTTTATTTCATGTTATTTTCATGTATGGATGTATGGATGTATATATCTATATATATAAATATATATATATATATATAATATATATAATATATATATATATATATATATATATATATATATAGACACACACACACACACACATACATACATATATGGGGTTACTGTACCTCAACTGACGGCTGAGAGAGTTTCTCAGCCGGCAAGACGTGGCAACATAATAGCCACGAAATTGTCATTAATTTTGGCGGACAAAAACCAGAGAAATCCCGTCTAAATTACTATCAGTCACCTCAATAATGTATTTGACGAAAATACCCTCCCTCACAACTTTTTACCTTATGTAAAATATTTCCTTTCAAAAAAATTTACAGATCTAAAATTTCAGTTGATCATTCTGAAGAAATTAGTTCTATTGTTTCACAAATTTTCTCAGTTTTTTAAAAATATATTTGCTACATATGGCACCAAAGAAATCATCCGCGGAAAAAAGGTAATGGGGAAACAAAAGCAATTTTTTTTTAGGGTTTGTGGATTTTAATAGTTATATTTTTTTTCAGATTTGGTTCCGTTTCTTTCACTTTTTTTTTAAAAACTTGGGACCATGGTCGCAAATAAGAGAGAGATTCTCAAGCTTGAGATCATGAATTCCTTTTTAAATTTATAAATTTTGTAACACAGCGACAAAGGTCCAATTTTTTTTCAAGTTTTTTGATTTCCTTCTCTATCTACCATGGTCGCAGTTGTTTGAAAAGCGTTGTAAATGTATGCGACCTTGGTCGTAGGGTTTTAAACAAATATATTTTTTTCATACCCTTTCTGTCGACCTGGGTCGCAGTTGTTTGAATTAGCGTTGTAGATGTATGCGACCTTGGTCGTAGCGTTTTTAAAAATTATTTATTTTTTTCATACCCTTTCTGTCGACCTGGGTCGCAGTTGTTTGAATTAGCGTTGTAGATGTATGCGACCTTGGTCGTAGCGTTTTAAAATTATTTATTTTTTTCATACCCTTTCAGTCGAACTGGGTCACAGTTGTTTTAACTTTGCGTTGTAGATGTTTGCGACCTTGGTCGCAGTATATTAAACATCATTTTATTTATTCCCATTTCTGACGACATGGGTCGCAGTTGTTTAACTTTGCGTTGTAGTTGTATGCGACTTTGGTCGCAGTATATTAAACATCATTTGTTTTTCATTCCCTTTTCTGACGACCTGGGTCGCAGTTGTTTAACTTTGCGTTGTAGATGTATGCGACTTTGGTCGCAGTTTTTTACAAATCATTTGTTTTTCTTTCCCTTTTCTGACGACCTGGGTCGCAGTTGTTTCAATTTGCGTTGTAGATGTATGCGACCTTGGTCGCAGTATTTTAAGAACATTCGTTTTCATCATTCCTTTTAATTTTTAATAAACATTAAACTAAAGTTTTTAATGTTTCTTCATCTATATAGGAAAACAACAAGTGAAGGTTCGTCCTCTGAGATCGAGCCTAAAACCTATGTGCAAATTCATTAAGAAATTCAAAAGGCACATTAGGGCGATTTCATAGATGCGATCAAGAAGACCCCATTTGGCCCAATCTTCATGGCCTTCTACATGAGGAATTTGGAGGTGAAAAAAGTCTAAAATTAAATTATGTACTGAGAATTTTAGACCAGTATGATAGGGATACAAGGACCTTTAGAATTGGGGGCAAACAAATTGAGTTAATAGTGGAGGATGTTGCCCTAACTTTTGGTCTACCTATCATTGGGGCGGATTTTATTATGAATAAGACCTGTACAATGAAGGACAGAGGGTTATAAAATATTATTTCCCTAATATAAAGAAGATCACGAAAGTATCTATTGAAGAGCTTTGGATGATCTTCTGGTCAAGAAAAGAAGGAGGAGTGAATTAGATGTGACCAAGGATGAACAGTTTGAGCAGCAAGTGACTTTAAATGAATTATAAGAGACAGACAAAGACTTGCAGCTCAAGACTTTACGACAATAATCATCCTATACATGTCGGCGACTCTATTCTTTTCTGACAGTAAATGCACGGTGTCGTGGTATATTGTGGAACAGATTGCCAATATGCAGCTGATGAGGACAATATGCTGGGCTAAAGCTGCTTGGCAATTCCTGATTGAGTCAATGGACATCTTCAGGCACACCACGTACGAGCTGCAAGGATGCTCCGTGCAAATTATTGTAAAGTATGAATATCAAATTGGCAAACATTGTATGAAATTTCCTGATATCTTGTGAATATTTGTGTAAACTAATTTAATTATGCATTTTGCAGTATTGGCTATGTGAGAGGGCTCTTATTTTTGAGCCGAGGTCTGGTTTGGAGGACAAAACCCCACGCGCAGTAAGATGGGACCTCTAAAACATTAGCAGAGCTCTGCTTGAAGTTGATCTAAATGAGTTTGACGCACATATCATAAGTTTTTAAATATTAAATACTATATATTGTTGATTAAAATTTTAATAATTTAAATGGACTGCGACCTCGGTTGCAGTTCATTTTATGTGCAGTATAATTGTGTGCGACCATGGTTGCTTTCTTTGATAAATCGTTGTAAAGAAACTGCGATCATGGTCACAGTTATAATTATTCCATTGATTTTTGCTGCGACCATTATCGCAGAGTTTTAATTGTTTGTCTGATGTAATACTTATAACTGTGTCCTAGGTCGCAGTTCCTTGTAAATATTTTATCATTTGGCGGTAGTTTTTTATAAGATTTCTATATCGTTTTAAGTTTAATTTTTTTTCAGATTTTGTGTGGAATGGCCAACATCTCTAATGATGAAAGAAATTTGATTGGCTTTCCTGTTGAAGGAGAAGAGGAGGAAGAAGAAGAAGAACAAGAACAAGAACATACACATAATGAAGCTAACATCCCGGCGGAAACGGAGCCAAGAGCAGCCAAAATAGTTGAGGAACGAACGAGTTATCAGGAACCAACTATTGCAGGTTATTTGCAACCACCACGGGATGAACAAGCTGAAGAAATTAAAGTTTTGAGGAATCAAAATTAGTACTTGAGAGAATATGTTTATCAGATAGAAAGAAAAATTGAAAAAATGGAGACTGAGAACAGACTCAAGGCTGAATTAAAGAAAAAAAGAAGAGACAGAAGAGAGAAGAAAAAAATTAAAAAGCAGCAGAGGAAATTAAAAGTGAAAGAAGAAGAAGAAGAAGAGCTGCTGAGAGCAGCCACTGTTGCGGAGGAGAAGGAGAAGGAGAGGAGAAGGAGGGAAGAGGAGGAGCATGAGAGGAGGAGGAGGGAAGAGGAGAAGGAAAAAGAGGAGAGGAGGAGAAGGAAAAGGAGGAGAGGAGGAGGGAAGAGGAGGAGAAGGAGAAGAGGAGGAGGAAAGAGGGGGAGAAGGAAAAGGAAGAGAGGAGGAGGGAAGAGGAGGAGCAGGAGAAGAGGAGGAGGGAAGAGAAGACGAAGGAGAAGGAGAAGAGGAGGAAAGAAGAGGAGGAGCAGGAAAAGGAGAAGAGGAGGAAGTTAGAGGAGGAGACGAAGAGGCAAGAGAAAGGAAGAAAGAGGGGGAAGAGAGGAAGGAGAGGATGAAAGAAGAGGAGAGGAGAAGGAAGGGAGAAGAGGAGAAGAAGCAGAAAAGGATGAGGGAGCAAATGGAGAAGTAGGCAGAAGAGAAGAAAAAAAATTGGAAGAGGATGAAATCAAGGGTTCTGAATTTATAGTAAATATTTCTAGGGAAGATTTCTCCAGTTTTTCTTTAAATATACTCAACAGATGCTTGAACTCCAAAAAGATGGAGCTTCTGAAAAAAAAATTCAAGAACATACTCCGGCTCAGAAGCAATCCTTAAGAAGAAAAGTTTTGGATTACTCTAAGGAACGATAGAAAGGGGAGTCAAAGAACGCAAGCGCGCTGAAAGAAATCGCGATGACTCCGACTTCATTTATCCAAAACAAGAAAGAAAATTAATGAACATCCTCTTCCACAGCCTGCGGCTCAGATTTCTGCCACTGGTTTCGGCAACGAACAAATTTCCGACACTCAGCCAAAAACCAGGGATTTGACTGAAACGACAGCATACAGAATTCTGCAGCCCCATCAACAAGCTCTCATAAAAATTTCTTGACAAGGCCTTCTCTGAGTAAGTTAATTAATTTTATTTTAAATCATATCAAAAACTATTAGATATTTATATAAGAACAATATAATTCTTAACTTTGTTTTGAATATCTTGCAGTTCTACTGCATATCAGGATACCGACAACGGAATCATTGTTGCGAAAAATGACATTGAGGACCTGATGTTCAGTAGAGAGTTAGATGTCAATATAATTCATTTCTACATGAAGCATATAGAGAAAAGAGGAGAATTAAAAAGTATATTCTTTAGGAGCGAAGCTTGGGTAAACATCTATTTTCTCCTTTACGTTTAAATGAAATATTAAATTCCTAATTAATTGAGTGAATTAAATTTTTAAACGTTAAATATTCTACTAGTAGTCTTTACTGCTGATAAGGCATAACGAATGTACTGCGACCTAGATCGCAGGCATAACAAATGCAATGCGACCTAGTCGCAGTCGATGATTAAATTAATCCCCACGAATATCAATTTAGTATTGAAGGTTGCGACTTTGGTCGCAGTTGCTGGTGGCAGTCTTAATCAATAACAACACTGCGACCTTGGTCGCAATGCATGTTAATATAAAAGATGGGTAGCTACGAATGTACAGCGACCTAGGTCAAGGTCGATGATTAAATTAATCACCACGAATATCAATTTAGTAATGAAGGTTGCGACCTAGATCGCAGTTGCTGGCAGTCTTAATCAATAACAACACTGCGACCTTGGTCGCAGCATATGTTAATAAAAGACGGGGTTGCTAAGAAATGCTTAAAAGACGGGGGTCGCAGCATATGTTAATATAAAAAGCACTGCGACCATGATCGCAGTCTGTTGCCTTGTCGTGATAACATCTGATTTTCATAATGTTTTTTATACTTTGAATTCATTTTGAAATTTATTTTTTTTGTTGTTCACAGTACGGTGTTGTATCTAAAATTAGAGATCTTGAAGATTATTTCATCAAGCAGTTGTTGAAAAACTAGACAATGATGTGCAGCATGTTCTTCCCAATCAATCAAAAACACAGTGCCAACGATCCCGGATTTCACTGGACCTTGTTGGTATTTGATTGCCATACACAAGAGTAGATTTTTTACAACTCTTTGGTCCCAGCTGAAAAATCAAGTAGTACATTAAAGCTTTATCAAACAGATGCAAGAATAATGGTGAGTTGAATTTTAATATTTCGATTACTGAATACTTGCATTTAATTTGATTAATACTGAATTTTTTTCTATTAACATTGCAGAAAGAAAGGTTAATACAGATTTTTGAAATTGATTTAAAACTAAATGAAAAAGGATGTTAAAATTAAAATATATAATATCGTCAGCCAACTGCGACTCTGGTCGCAGTCATGAAACTGCTGTAGACATCCAGACAGAACATTCAAATGGGTAAATATGAACATGCGATCATGGTCGCAGTGTTACTTTATGTTCAGTAGACTAAAGCACAACATAGGACGAAAATGACGAAATGGATGTTAAAACTAAATGAAAAAGGAAACGTTGCGACTATTGTCGAAGACAGAAAAAATAACGTCAGCCAACTGTGACTCTGGTCGCAGTCATGGAACTGCTGTAGACAACGAGAAAGTCAATATTCAAATGGGCAAATATGAATGCGACCATGGTCGCAGTGTTACTTTATGTTCAGTGGAATAAAGAAGAACATAGGGAAAATTTGTCGAAATTATATTTGAGCAGAAAATTTCAACTATATTCAGATGTTATAATAATATACCAAGAGACGGGGGTAATTTTAAAAGCAACAAACCAATTTCCCCTGCATAGAAGCACTGCGACCACGGTCGCCATTATCACCATACACTGCTTATATTTGCGACCAAAGTCACTGTCTACGTTAAAGTAACTAAAAAGGTAAACTATATAGGTCAAGTTTGTAACAGTGAAACTCTAAAGTACAATAGTGTTACAAAAAAGTACAGTAGATGTGAAAAATGATATTAAAATCTGCTTTTAATGACACCCCATTGGCAGCATGCGACATGAATCTCTCTACGTTGTGCGACCCTGGTCGCAGTTCATGACTGAAGCTGTCAAAATGAACACTTTATTCCTTCTACGGAGACGCAACATGAACCTACTTCTTCTGCTATTAAAAAGGAAAAGTAAAAATTTAAACATAAATCAGTAGAAAGAACTGTATAACAGGTTTAATTTAATACCAGTAATGGACAACCAGTCCTGTAATGACCCAGCTCTTGACAGTTACCACATCTTCGATGCTTCACTTCCTTCTGATATAGAGAATCTTCAAAACTAGACTTAAGCCTGGATGCAGCTCTAGGCCTCCCCTTGGTTGGTACAGGACCAATTGGATCGCGTATATTCAATTCTTCACCATCTCGCAGAATGACGACGGATCCACTGGAACCAATAGTAGTTTTAGACTGTGGTGACTGATAATTTGCTGACATGGCTTTGTATTCACTAGTTGTTTCTTCAGCAAATCTTTCCAAAACTGCATCCAACTTTGAAAGATGGATATCAGAATCAGCGACCATCTCAAGAATTGCATTAAATTTGGAATGAAGTGTACACAATCTAGTCGTCCGTGGAGTGCCTTGACTGGGAAAAGTCCTGATGCCATTTTCAATTGCAACATTTTTGTAACGAGCATCCAACCTCCATCTCTGAAGTATATATGATTCTGGTATATGTGTAACGTGATTGCGCCAAAAAATATACAAAAAATGTCTACAAAGGATACCCACTGTTTCAAATAATGAGCAAGTACAAGACACATGAAGTTCCTCAGGCTTCTCATAACTGACATTTTCTCAGCTGTCTTTTGATTCTGAAAAATCACCAACAAGATATTTTGATCCAGGTCCGTCGTGTTCCAACTCTTCTGAAAATAGTGTCGTTACAATTGCCCATTCCTTTTGGAACAACTGAAAAATCTTCAGGGTATACAACTTCAAAACCTGTATCTCATATGGATTCGATGTACAGTTGGGCACAGAATTCAAACCCGAAAGTCTTGTTGAGATTCAAAACTACGACGGGCAGCAACAGCTTTATCATATTGGTGAACAAATCCATTAGTTTCGTGTTTGCATTAACAAAACCATCAAAGAAAGAATTAATACTCTCAGACCTCTTGCTGGTTTTCATTCCAGCACAGAAAACATCCTTGAGATATGCATTAACTCAGTGTCCACACAGTCTGTGCATCTTCAACAACCAACTGTCTTCTTCTTCTAAATGATATTTTTCATTCATCAGTCGCCATTGCTCCTCGCATGTGCTTATATCACGGGAGGTGTACCAATGATGAAAATCAGAGACCATATCTTCTCCATACTTGTTTGTCATCGGGATTTGTTGCTCGGCAATATGTTTACGTACATGCCAGAAACAGTACCGATGCCGAGTAGTTGGAAAAATAATCTTGATGGCATCACCAATCTGGGCATCCTAATCAGTAATAATCAACTTCGGTGCAACTCCATGCATGCACTTGAGCCTTGGTTTTTGGAATAGCCACACAAACGTATCCTTCTGCTCATCAGCAAGTAATGCACAGCCAAACAAAATTGACTGCCGATGATGATTTACTCCAGTGAATGGAGCAAATGACAAGCTCAAGTGATTAGTCTTGTATGTTGTGTCAAAAACGATCACATCACAGAACCTCAAATACGAGGAAATAGCTCTTCCATCAGCCCAAAAAATGCTTCTAAGTGTGCCCGCATTATCAACTTCACTTGCAAGAAAAATTTTGGATCGGTCTCGACTTTCTCTTGGAAATATTTGATGATCGCAATAAACTCATGGCCAATGTTACTTCTACGTTGACGAGTAAAATCAATAACTTGTTGCGGGCTTACTTCTTTACAACCTTCTCCCTGGCTCATTGCATTCACAACACGGGAAATATTTGAAGGGCGCATTCCCACATCAACCAAATTGCTCATAATACTTCCGCTAATCGTCGATCGATGAGTCTGGTTAGAGTAATGGTGATGTACCTTATCCGGGCTTGACAATTCATGTGAATGAGAATCAACAAATTTGTGACAACCCAATATCTTCTGTCAAATAAAAAACGAAGACGAACATGCATCTCAGCAGGACACGCTACTATAGTGTCAATTCGACGGTGCACTGTAAGCCCCTCTTGTCTTTTGTCACACAACTTCTTCACACCTTTCTTGTTGCAACAAAATTTTCTGCAAATAACTTCATGAGGAGGCCTCCGTGACTTATCTATTCCTTTTCTTCTCACGCCAAAACCTCTGTTCCTTGCATAAGAATTGTAGAAATTATATGCTTCCACATCCGTGATAAACTGTTTCCTACAAAAATATTTGAGCTTCCAGACATTTCTCCATGTGCATTCAGATCCTACAAAACAAATTGACGAACTACATAAATATAAATATTTTTTAAAATATCACACGTCTGAACTTTAATTACTAAAACTGCGACCTAGGTCGCAGATGTAATGAAACCTATATAACTTCTTACTAAAAGACTGCGATCGTAGTCGCAGTTTTCCGTATGAGCAGATTTTTTAAACAAACTGAATAATAACTGTGCAACTCTCTAATGAATATATAAACTGGATATAATTGACATAGAAACGTGTAAGAATTATAACAATAAGGATTGCGACTTAGGTCGCAGTTACAAAAATAGCTTTCACAGCCGGCGATTATTTTAAAATAAAATTGCGACCGTTATCGCAGTTCTTAAACTTTAGAACAAGTGATTATTCTGTTCTATAAAACAAAATATAGGTCACAGTAACATATACGATACAGAGAAAGATTCTACATTTAAGAAATTGCGGAAAAAAATTGACACAATAAAAACCTGTTGATCAGCATGCAAAGATGTCAACCCTTCAATACTTTCAATATTCTGAGAGAAAGTTGAACTAGATGATATATCCTCCATATTTAGATCGAGAGATAGAGATCGCTTACGACTGCGACCAGAATTGGCAGGGGAAGTAGACTGCTCCGACGTCGACTTAAATAAAAAGGAGAAAAAACTGCTCTGAAAATCGATATTTTCAGAGAAAACTTTATCGCAGGTTAGAAAAGGAGAACCTAAATCTGACAAAGAGCGGTAAAGAAATAGGGGAAAAAAATAATAATAACAATAACCTAAATCTTATAAAGAGCGGTAAAAAAGGGGAAAAAATAATAATAAACAATAACCTAACTCTGACAACGAGCGATAAAAAATAGGGGGGAATAAATAAAACAATAACGGGGCGAGTAGCTTTTACCAAGGGGTATTTAGTAATTTAACTTGTTCCTATAAGCGGGGGGCAACTTAGTGGGGTGGCAAATATTGAGCCACACTCACCGCAGGCTGAGAGAGTCTCTCAGCCGTCGGCTGATATACATTTTCTCTATATATATATATATATATATATATATATATATATATATTATATATATATATATATATAATATATATATATATATATATATATAATATATATTATTATAATATATATTAATATATATATATTATATATATATATATATATATATATATATATATAGGGCTTACTGTACCTCAGCCTGCGGGCTGAGAGAGTTTCTCAGCCTGCGGGACGTGGCTGAATATAGGCCACACATCGGTCGCAGAGTGTGGGCGCCACAAAAAATCAAAAAATCCCGCCTAAACAATCGTGAATCAAAATGACAAAAATACCCCTTTTAAATGACGACTGCGACTTCTAGCATTCAAAAGTAAAAAAACATTCCATGGTCGCAGACTTAATACAGAATAAAGAATACAAGACAAAAAATGCTATCGCATAGCAATGCGACCTCCTTCGGTACTGCGACCAAATTCGCAATCTTCTTTCTCATGCCTTATGTAAAAGAAGTAATTAATATTATATCTACCGTGATACAACAGCAGTCTAGAAAAAAAGAGATGCACTAATGTTAATCTCGAGAAAGGAAAGATGTGCACCATACGTAATCTAAAGATATAGCCAAACAATTCTATAAAAAGTTAATTTGTACTTCGGATTCTCCAGCAATAAATCTTCAATTAAATATTTAATTTTTTTTACCACTTCCTACCATACTCAACCCTCACCTGTAACAATTATTATTACTATTCATGTTCTTCCACAATATTGACCTTTATATAATGCTTGTAACTAATATATTACCTCATACCTAAAAAACTATAATTTTGCTCTTCCTTTTCAATTTGATTTCAAAAACTTCCAAAAAAAAATTCATTCTTGAATCATGTCTTCCCCATCTTCTTCCTCTGAACACTCAGAATTCAACTTCAATCAATCCCCCACAGGTCCTTTGTCTTTAGGATATTCTAGTGAATCTGATACCAGTCTGGACTTCACTCCTTTTGACTATCTCACTACATCAAATAATCTATTAACTGATCCTTATTCATCAGGATGATGAAGTTTCATGTGGGTTAGTGAGGAAGACATTATTCCTCTGCCACTTGACGGAGACATGCTTGATGAAAGCATAACCTCTGATGCTGTAGGCTCGCTTTCTCGCAGCAGGTCAGACGAAGAGCTTGATAGAGACGATCCATTCTGGGAGTTCATCGGTGAAACAAAAAAACCTCAAAAACAGTAAGATGATGAGGAAATAAGTGATGAAGAGGAAGACCCGGAGAATGAAGACGACGAATCTGCTTATGATGGTGATAATGACGAGGATTAGGATTTCCTGATCTTCTGATATTCAATTATATTTTGTCTTCTTTTAAAAGCTTTTAATTCTATTTTTTTTGTAAGGTCTCTTTCTCACTATATTAACTTATAAGCTCTTTTAATTACATATCCAAACTGCGACTGCTGCTCTTAAACACTGCGACCATAGTCGCAATCCTACTACGGATGCAATTTATGGTCGCAGTTAATCATTTATCAGTTCCCAATGCGACTTTAAAACTGTACTGTTTTGGAGTTCAAAGTAATTTAAAGTTATAGTGTATTAACTTTTAAACTGTTTTGGATAACTGAACAGTCACCTAGGAAGTATACAATTTTTGGGAAAAGATAGAAAATATATTTGAGAGATATTCACGTGGTCCGACAGCTTAAACCTTTTGGAATTCCGGGATTAAATACATATAAAGGGTCATGAGCAAAGGATTAAAAACATACTAAGTTATTTTTTGCTCAAACTCGTTACTCTCACTGTTCCGAAAATACATTCAAAAAATGTCTTCACCATCACCACCGTCTTCACCGGAAAGAAGCCAATCATCAAATGATGATTTTATGTTTAGTTCTGAAACAATGTCTCGCTATGGGTCAGAATCTGAGCTTGATACAGACGACCCTTTCTGGGAGTTCATTGATGAACCAAAACACAAACATGAAGAGGAAGAAAGCGACGATGAGACTGTACCTGAAGAGGAGGAAGAGACAGAAGACGAAAGCGATACAGAAGACGAAAGCATGACTCTTGACGACGAATCTGATTACTATGGTGATGACGACGATTAGAAGTTAAAAAATGTATTTTGTTTTTCTTTTTAAATATATATAAATCTGTTTTCTAAAGTTATTTGTGTGAATTATATTTTTTACTACTATGTATTGGTTGAAATACTGCGACCATGGACGCAGACTTAATAAATACAATGCGACCAAGGTCGCAGTTGCTGGTCTTTAATCTTAATCAACAACAACACTGCTACCTTGATCGCAGTTTCTGACCGTAGTCTTTATAATATAAACTGCGACCTTGATCGCAGTTGTTGGTGTTTAGTCTTAATAAATACACAGCGAACTTGGTCGCAGTTGCTGATCTTTACTCTTAATCAACAACATCACTGCGACCTTGGTCGCAGTTGGTGGTATTTATAAATAATCAACAACACTGCGACTTTGGTCGCAGTTGATGAACGCAGTCTTAAAAAATAATCTGCAACCTTGGTCACAGTTTTTTGGTCGTAATGTCGACCCTGGTCGCAGTTGTTTCTGTTTGCACTGTAGTCTTATGCAACCTTGGTCGCAGTGTGGTCTCTGGTCCAAGTTGTTTTGTTTGCAATGCATGACTGCGACCAAAGGTCGTAGTTTATTAAAAAACAAATATGCTTTTTATTTATTTTCACGCATTTATCTCCAGGCATGTGAAAATGATAAAAAAACGATCTCTTATACAATAAGATTGAGTGTTACAATATAGCAGTAGAAAGAAAACTAAACATCAAAAAGAGCCATTGTTGACTAAGAGCAGTGTTGTTATTGAGGTCTTTTTATTTATGTCCAGGCATTTATCTCCAGACATGTGAAAATGATACAAAACGCTCTCTTATACAATAAGATTGAGTGTTACAATATAGCAGTACAAAGAAGACTAAACATCAAAAGAACCAAGAAGACTAAACATCAAAAGAGCCCTTGTTGAATAAGAGCAGTGGTGTTATTGACGTCCCCGTGTATTAAAAAACTGTGGACGTCGAGGACCATGACTTCTTCCCTTGTGGACGAATATCGATCAAGTTCACCGGCCAAAATATTCTCCCACAGGCCCAGCGAACCTGAAAAAGGACAATCAAGCTCTGGGTCTTCTTCGTGCATAGGGTCATCTTCATCCATGGAGGCAGACCCCTGTTAGAGACTCTGAAGAAGGCGGAAATTCTCAGAGCAATTGCTCTCAAATGAACACAGTCTAATTATGGGCTGTTAAAGGGAGAGGGTGAGCCCTATTTATGGGCAGCCCATAATAACAGCTTCGGGAAACAGCGAATGGTGCGGGTTCATCAACGTAGACTTGACGTTAAAAAGATCTCATAAAATCTTTATGACAGGTCGTGTCTCACGGAGTGAGTCCAAGTCGCATCAGACAACAGACAACTTTTCATTTTTCATTTAGATTCAAAAAAATGACTTAATTCAAAACAACACTTAATAAAACAAGAACACGGCGACCTTGGTCGCTATGCATGTTAATCTAAAGGAAAACACTTACTTAACGTACTGCGACCAAGGTCGCAGTCCATGTAAAGCAACCTAAGATTGCAGTTGCTGGCCATCTTTATCAACAACAACACTGCGACCTTGGTCGCATTTAACCATGTACACTGCGACCATCTTTATCCTTAACAACACTGCGACCTTGGTCGCAGTTAATAATTATATTACTTCACCCTTATAAATTTTAAAATGAAAGGTTGCGACATTGGTTGCAGTTGCTGGACGCAGACTTAATAAATACACTGCGACCTTGGTCGCAGTTGCTGGACTTTAGTCTTACTCAACAACAACACTGCTACCTTGGTCGCAGTTTCTGACCGTAGTCTTAATAAAATAAACTGCGATCTTGATCGCAGTTGTTGCTGTTTAGTCTTAATAAAATACACAGCGACCTTGGTCGCAGTTGCTGGTCTTTACTCTTAATCAACAACATCACTGCGACCTTGGTCGCAGTTGGTGGTCTTTATAAATAATCAACAACAACACTGCGACTTTGGTCGCAGTTGATGGCCGCAGTCTTAAAAAAATAATCTCCAATCTTGGTCGCTATTGCTGGTTTTTAGTCTTAATCAACAACAACACTGCGACGTTGTGACACGTCACCGCAACAGTTGCTTAGTCGCAGTCTTTGGTCGCAGTGTCGACCCTGGTCACAGTAGTTACTGTTTGCAATGTATCTTATGCGACCTTGGTCGCAGTGTCATCTATGATCATAGTTGTTTTGTTTGCAATGCATGGCTGCGAAAAAGTTCGTAGTTTATTAAAAAAAACAACTATACTTTTTATTTATGTCCAGGCATTTATCTCCAGGCATGTGCAAATGATACAAAACGATCTCTTATACAATAAGATTGAGTGTTACAAATACAGCAGTACAAAAGAAGACTAAAACATCAAAAAAATCCCTTGTTGACTAAGAGCAATCTTCTTCTTGAGGTCTGGTGGCAGCAGAATCAATAAGATTGAGTGTTACAAAGAAGATTAAACATCAAAGTATCCAAGAAGACAAAACATCAAAAGAGCCAAGAAGAGCCCTTGTTGACTACTAAGAGCAATCTTCTCCTGGAGGTCTGGTGGCAGCAGAATCTTTCGTTTATGAACATCTCTTCACCAGAAGGTTATCCAGTGAGCATGGAGTTTCCTCGATGTCACTTCTGGGGTAAGAGAGGAGGTTTTGAGACCTCACAGGGAATGCTACCCACCACTATATCCACCACATCCCCCGCCGCCATACCCACTCTGACCATCCGTTACCAGCAAGCTTGACTGGTGCATCAAGTCAGAGCAGATCTCGGTGAGGATTAAGTCCTCGTCAGGGATCATGACTTCTTCCCTTGTGAACGACGAGGACCATGACTTCTTCCCTTGTGGACGATGAGGTCTATGACTTCTTCCCTTGTGGACGAACATCGATCAAGTTCGTCAATAGGGTCATCTTCATCCATGGCGGCAGGCCCCTGTTAGAGACTCTGAAGAAGACGGAAATTCTCAGAGCAATTGCTCTCGAAAGAAAACAGTCTAATTATGGACTGTTAAAGGGAGAGCGTGAGCCCTATTTATAGGCAGCCCATAATAACCATAATAATGGTTCATTAATCAGAATCGTCGGCATTAATGGTCTCCAACCGCCAGCGCCGGTTTGGCATTAAAAGACATTAACGCCTAAACCCAATGAAGAACCGACGCGTAGACAACCGCTTCGGGAAACAACGAATGGTGCGGGGTTCGTCAACATAGACTTGACGTTAAAAGATCTCATAAAATCTTTATGACAGGTCGCGTCTCACGGACTGACTCCAAGTCGCATCAGACAACAGACAACTTTTCATTTTTCATTTAGATTCAAAAAATGACTTAATCCAAAAAATAACACTTAATAAAACAACACTTACTTAACGTACTGCGACCAAAGTCGCAGTCCACGTAATGCAACCCTAGATTGCAGTTGCTGGCCATCTTTATCAATAACAACACTGCGACCTTGGTCGCATTTAACCATGTACACTGCGACAAAAGACTTTGGCTAAGGTCGCAGTTTAAATGTACAATGCGACCAAAGACTCTGACTACATTATATTCAAAAAAAATAATTACTTAACGTACTGCGACTAAAGTCGCAGTCCATGTAATGCAACCCTAGATTGCAGTTGCTGGCCATCTTTATCAATAACAACACTGCGACCTTGGTCGCATTTCACCATGTACACTGCGACCAAAGACTTTGACTAAGGTCGCAGTTTAAATGTACAATGCGACAAAGACTCTGACTACATTATATACAAAAAAAATTAAACTATAAAGTAGAATTTTATCGCAGGCTGAAAACATTGATCTGAAAAGATTTTATATTTTCAAAAAAAAATTTATCCCAGGCTGAAAAGGAGAAACTACATCTTTCAAAAAAGAGGTAAAGAAATAAGGCGAAAAGTAATTTATATCCTATAAAGAGCGGCAAAATAAAAGGGGGGAAAATAATAATAAACAATAAGGAAAAGTTATCATAAGGGGTATTTGGAAATTTAACTTCTCCCTAAAAGCGGGCCGCAAGTCAGTGAGGTGACAAATCGAGACACGTCACCGCAGGCTGAGAGAGTACTCTCAGCCCGCGGGCTGATATACATTTTATTCATATATATATATATATAATATATAATATATATATATATATATATATACATATATATATATATATATGTATATACATATATATATTATTATACATATATATATATATATGTAACTATATATATATATATGTACATAATATATATATATGTACATATATATATATATATGTACAATATATATATATATGTACATATATATATATATGTACATATATATATATATATGTACATAATATATATATTGTAATATATATATATATAATGTATATACATATACATATATATGTATATGTATAGATACATATATGTATATGTATATATACATATGTATATGTATATTACATATATATGTGTATATATACATATACACATATATATGTATATATACATATACATATATGTATATATACATATACATATATGTCTCTATACATATACATATATGTATATGTATATACATATATATGTATATATATATATACATATGTATGTATATATATATACATAGTATGTATATATATATACATATGTATGTATATATATATACATATGTATGTATATGTATATACATATGGATAGTATATATATATATATTATATATATATATATATATATATATATATATATATATGGGTAAAGTGTACCCTAGCAGGTCTCCTTAGATTACAATCTAAGGAGGAGGCTTAAAACCCAACATTTTAAATTTTTTTTACAATCCGACCGCACATTATCATCTTCATGTTCTTGTAAGTTCACCTAGAGGGGGGTGAATAGGTGATGGCTAATCTAATGGTCACTTAATGCCAAATAATGCGGAAGCTAAAACAATTATGACCAAATAAATCTTTTACACTAAAACACTATGTATAACACAAGAGTGTTGCCGAATTCCCCGTGAAGGGCTCTGGACAAACTCCTCTAGATTCCCCTTGAACGGGTTGAGGGTGCCGCGATGGCTCTCTTAGTTGAATACAAGTGTTAGTCAACAATCCCAAGCAAGTATATCAATGAAGCACAATATGAATATCAAGCATGTAAGAATAAGCACAATTGAAGCATGCAAGATATAAAAGAGACAAAGAGAGAGAGAGAGAGAGTGAGCAATCGCAAACACAAGGGTATGTTTCGAGGTTCGAGCACACTTGATCTACATCCTCGCCTCTGACACACGAAGGATTTCCACTATGCAAGATCCCAATGGATCTCTCCTCGGTGCCGCAACACCTACAAGCCTCGGACTCTCTAGTCCCTTACACACCGCAAGCCCACGGCTCGCCGAGGCCGCACCTCAATCAACTGAGTCCGCACCCGAACTCAAAACAACGCGGACACACACGTCCGCCTCCTCAAAGGAACAAAGTTAGAACTTTGGTGATCACAACTCTTGATCACCTAAAATCCTCTCACAATAACACTCCCTATAGGGTAGATATAGCAATGGAAAGCTCAAGTGTTGTGTGAGAAAACAAGGATGAAAGCTATGGTGAAAAACTCAAGAAATCACTTTTAGCACTCTTATAAAATCTTCCCTTTGATTGGAAGTATTAGCACTCTATTTGTGGAGAAAAACTCTTCTGAAAGAATGGGAAAAACTGGCTTTAAAGGTCTCCAAAATCTTGGCTCAAAACAATGACAAGAACCCCCAATTTATAGGCCAGAAAAATATAGCCGTTGGGATCTGTCAGAGCTGCCGGTCGACCGGCCCGGTCGACCGCCAACGGTAAAAAATCCGACCGTTGGAGCCACGGTCGACCGACCCGGTCGACCCAGAAAAACAGAGAGCAAGTCTCTGAATTCCGGTCGACCGCCCCGGTCGCCCGACACATAGCCAGATCAAACGTGCACGTCCGTGCACGTCGGTGGTCGACCGACTTCAAGGTTAGTCGACTTATAAGCTAGTATAAGTCGACTAGCTGAAGCCTGAAACAAATTTTTCTGGGATTAAAAAGTTTGTCTTTTGGCTCATATAAAATCCCATAAAATACTTAAAAATCTACAAAATATTTTTACCAATATACTTTGATATACAAACATGTTTGCACAAAGTCAAGGCATGTTATAAAAGATTGGACTATTTTGGTAACTTTGGAAATATTTGGCTCATGATAAAAACTGTTTTTCCAAAACAATATTTTCCAAAATAAATCTTCATCAAATACAAAAACAAGATATACTTTAAAGCATAGTGTGTATGGATATGATCCACTACATAATCAAGATGAAATATCTATGTTTTTGACATTAGGCTCTAAATAAGGTTTTGGTTGAAACATATAACTTTGAATACCAAAAACCAAAACTATGTTTTCCAAAAAGAAAGTCTTTTCTAAATCTGAAATTTCTTTTATGAAAAGACAAGTAAAATCAAGAGTGTGTGTGTGATAATACTTGAGCAATCCACCAACTATTCTATCCTTTACATTTTATCTAAAACAAAAATAAAATCTTATACCTAGACACAAGTCTTGATCTTAAAGTCTTCCCTTGAAGTCTTCTCATCTTCTTGACTTGGTCCAAGCTTGATCCAAAAGCTCCTTGGATCACACCGTGCTAGCTCCAAATCTTGACATTTTATCCTTTGTTGAGCTATGCACCTACTAAGATCTTGATAATGAATCTGTTACTAATTAAACACAAGATCATAGTAAAACATAACTTCATGAGTTGATCATCATCAAAACTAGGGTGATAGCCTTTGGGCCAATAATCTCCCCTTTTGATGATGACAAAACTCATGAAGTTATATATGCATGGATTAAAGTAAAGCTTCAAAGAAGCTCCCCCTTAACTCATGCATACCAAATAAACAATAATATATGACAATGAAGCTCATAAAATGTATGCAATGTATGGAGATAAAACATGAAATCCTTTTTCTCCTAGTTGCAATAACAAAACATATATGCATAACTAACAAGGAAGACAAATACTTCTCCCCCTTAAGCAATGAAAACATGCATATAAACTCAAATACTTCTCCCCCTTTTTGTCAATCATCAACAAAGGGTTCAAAGTAAAATCAAATCAAACAAATTTTTTCCCCCTTTTTGTCAAAAACAAAGAGATCAAGAAGGGGTAATACAAATCAATCAATAAAGATTTATATGCGATATACATTCATGAAGAGGAAGACGCTAAGTTAGCTTCCCTACACATATGCATTACATGAAGAAGGGATGACAAGCCCTAACTCACATAACACTATTATGTAATGCATAAGAGGAGATGTGAAGCTCCCCCTACACACGTATATCATATAAAGAAGAGTTGTCAAGCTCCTCAATTTATAATATACTCAACATGAATCTATATGTAGAAGAGATATTAAGCTCTCCTTGCATATAGGAAATACATACCAAAACATTTTAATTTTTCTAATTTTTCTTAAAAAAATTTTAAAGGTATCAGGAGCTCTTGTAAAGCAAACAAATTTTTAAGATACCAAATCGAAAATAATCATTATTGTAAAAACATATTGATACCAATTGAAATTTAAAAATATGAAGTTGAAACATATTGATACAAATGTAAACATAATGATCAAATATTTTATTTTTCATCATAAACATTGGGGTTAAAAATGTGAATCAATTGTAAATCAAGCACATGAAAATCATATATATGTATGAAATAAGTATACTAATTGAAATTGATACATACATATATAAGAAAACAAAATATGAGTATATACAAAATAAGTTCATATTGATACCAATTGAAACGATTCAATGATACCAATTGACATAACAATAAGATCAAGTGTATAACACAAACCTATCATCCCTTGATATGCACAAGGTAAAAGATTTGTCAATTAAGCTTACAAGGCATAATCGCCCATCCATCCTCCATTGAAGGTAGGGGTTTTCAAAAATAAATTTGAAAAATAAGCTTTGTTTGAAAAACTCTACCAAATGAAGAACAATTAACTAGTTAAAATAATTTTCGTAAAACTAATTAAAGATCCTTCAAAATCATGAAATCAAGGCATATGTATTTCATGAATCATACTAAATACATAAAAGTCAATCACTCATAGTCCATAAAGCTCAAAATTATCTGAAAAGTAAAAGATGAGTGTTCAAAGGTTATGTAAATAGCATTTTCATGAAAATAGTCAATAAAGCTCAAAAAGATCATAAGTCACATTTTTAACAAAAACACGAAAAATCATTTTTCATCAAAACACTAATCTTCAAGGTATATGTATGATTTATCCAAAACTAGCAATACACATACATATCCCAAACATAAAAGAGTATATCAAATGTATTGCATGAAGGCAAGAGGCTCACGGGTATACATGTATATTTATTAGATTGAATTAAAAATAATACATGAAGTAAAACATAAAGTAGGAAAACATGTATAAAAGAGAATCATCAAAACTAGTTTATACATATGCATATAGTGGATACAAATGAGCATGAAGTTCAATCATATATGAATCAATTGTAATTCACTATTTTGTATATGTATAAATGCAAGTTTGACACATTCTACATCTAGCATGTAAATACCACATGAAGCACATACAACACAAAACATGAACATGCTATGAATATTGAATGAATAAGCATGTACATAAAAATAGGAGTTTAGAAATTGTTACCAACTCCAAAGCTCCTAATATGGTGGTTGTCCCACAAAGCTCCTTGATAGAGATGCATTCCAAAAAGTATGTCCATCAAGTCCATTGCATCCACTACCAAGGCACCAATCCTCTCACGTCTTGTGAGAGCCCTCACCTACATCTAAAGCAAATGGTGGGGGTTTTGGTACCCATATTTTCTTGGGTCCTTTGGGGTTAGTCTTGTAAGGAACCCAAACATTTTTTAAATTAGAAAAATTTAGAGAATTGATATATCATAACAAAACTTTGCTAAATGGCCTTTGCGGCCACAATGTTACATATGTACATCTTAGTATACTTATGGTAAGAGTGTGATCATGTTGTGCAACATAAGCAAATGCATGGTTATGATGTGCATGAATGTGTGGAGTTTGTCTTTGAAAACATTGACTCCAACCTAGAATGATTAAAAGCACAAGAGTTCAAAGTTGAACTCAAAACATCCATTTTATTTTTTTAAATTCTTAATTCATTAGTTGTGGCATGTAAAGCATGGTGAGATATAGAATCATTTTTCTTTTCTTTTTAGAAACAAATCTTTTCTTTTCAACAAATTTTCTTTTCAAAGTAATGTTTCTTGAAAAACAACTTCTTTTTGTTTTTTACCAAATCAATTTTATTTTTTAAAGACATATTTCCTTCACATAAATAATCAATTTTGACATGAGGGAAACATTTTCATTTTTCAAAACACTCATTTTCTTTCTAAGCATGCCATTTTGTTTTCTAATGAATCTTTTTTCATTAAGCATGGCATCAAAATCCTTTTAATTTCTTATTTATTTTCTAAGCATGCAATGTTATCTCTAAAAGAATCATGTTCATTATGCATGCAAGCAATGTTCTTTTTCAAATTTTTATTTTCCTTTTAATCATGTCATATTTCTCAAGCAATAGTGACAAAAAGTGCTAAGCTCATCATATGACATATTATCATCTTCTACCTCGGATTCGGTAGTTACCTCAAGGGGGTTATCCCCTTGGACCATATAGCACAAGTTGGAGGTGTTGCTTCCAACGTCCGAATCGCTCCCCGCATAGTATTGATCTTTTTCACCGAGGGAGATGAGGGTATTCCAAACTACAAAAGCCGAATCAAAATTAGAAACTCTAGATAAATAAACATCATCTAGGTTAGACTTAAAGCATGAAGGGCTTTTGCATTAGCCTCAAAATTCTTACCATCTAAAGAATTATACATTATTAGTAGTGGCAAGATATACATGAATCCTAAGGCCTTGAGGTACAAAGACATCTTAACCTTCCAATTTGGATGTTAAGAATGTCAAAGGTGGGTGGTGACATGAACTCCATAGTGTGTGTACAAAATATTGTGATTAGCCTAAAATGAGGATCTTTAACTCTAGGTGTTAGACCCAAATCAGAGTACCAAGCTCTGATACCAATTGTAAGTCACCTAGAGGGGGGTGAATAGGTGATGGCTAATCTAATGGTCACTTAATGCCAAATAATGCGGAAGCTAAAACAATTATGACCCAAATAAAATCTTTACACTAAACACTATTATAACACAAGAGTGTTGTCGAATTCCCCGTGAAGGGCTCTGGACAAACTCCTCTAGATTCTCCTTGAACGGGTTGTTGAGGTGCCGCGTTGGCTCTCTTGGTTGAATACAAGTGTTAGTCAACAATCCCAAGCAAGTATATCAATGAAGCACAATATGAATATCAAGCATGTAAGAATAAGCACAATTGAAGCATGCAAGATATAAAAGAGACAAAGAGAGAGAGAGAGTGAGCAATCGCAAACACAAGGGTATGTTTCGAGGTTCGAGCACACTTGCTCTACATCCCCGCCTTCGACACACGAAGGATTTCCGTTATGCAAGATCCCAATGGATCTCTCCTCGGTGCCGCAACAACCTACAAGCCCTCGGACTCTCTAGTCCCTTACACACCGCAAGCCCACCGGCTCGCCGAGGCCGCACCTCAATCAACCGAGTCCGCACCCGAACTCAAAACAACGCGGACACACACGTCCGCCTCCTCAAAGGAACAAAGTAGAACTTTGGTGATCACAACTCTTGATCACCTAAAATCCTCTCACAATAACACTCCCTATAGGGTAGATATAGCAATGGAAAGCTCAAGTGTTGTGAGAAAACAAGGATGAAAGCTATGGTAAAAAACTCAAGAAATCACTTTTAGCACTCTTATAAATCTTCCTTTTGATTTGAAGTATTAGCACTCTATTTTGTGGAGAAAAACTCTTCTGAAAGAA